>JARYMX010000683.1:0-11976 GCA_030169165.1 Centaurea solstitialis | reverse complement strand
TCCATTTCTTCTTCTACTTCATTGTTTTTGGGACAACAATTGGTATCAGAGCCAACCTTGTTGATTCCTTGGCTTTTGTCTTTGATTTTTGATAAGGTTTTAAAAGGTTTTTAGGTTTTGGGTTTTTCAAAACTTTTGGGTTTTCAATCCAAAAGGTGGTTTTAAAAGGGTAAAATTAAGTGTTAAGTGATTCCCCAATGATTTCTAAGCTTTTTCCTACAATTTGGGGGTCTAAACACTGATTTTTAAGAGGTTTTAAGCGTTTTTAAGAAATTTTTCGGAGTTTTCTGTGCAGGTTTTCCGCATCGGAAAACAAGAGCTGAAATTTCAGCTCAAATTTTCCGAGTCGGAAATTGCTTCTTCTCCGAATCGGAGAACTCTCCTTTTCCGAATCGGAAAACACTAATTTTCGAATCGGAGAACGAGTCTCTGACTTGGGGTCTTGCTCCTGAAAAGTCTCTTTTCCAAATTTCCCTTTTCCGCACCCAAACTTTTCCGAATCGGAAAACTGTATTTTCCGAATCGGAAAAGGCTGTTTTCCGCATCCAGCTATTTTGAGCCAAATCCGAATCGGAAAACATCTGTTTCCAAGTCGGATTTCGCCTCTTTGAGCCGAAACTCTTGCAGTTTTATTTCTCAAATCCGACACTAAGCTTGCTTTCAAAACCCTTTACTTTTTCCAAGCTTTTTGTGTCCCGAGGCGCTCAAAATTCCCGTTTTTCAAAAACCTTTCTTCTGTTTTAAGCCAAGCGAATCGTACGAGGAGGTCTCAGTTTTTAAATGTCGAAGGAAATCCTTGGGATAGGTTCCGAAACTCGCCCTCCCGTCCTGGTGATGGGCGAGTACCAACAATGGAGACGCAGGATGATTCACTTCCTCGACCTACTTGATGAAAACCTGATGAAGTCCATTCGAGAAGGACCTATCCGACCGACCGTCACCGTTGCCGCTGTACCTAAAACCGATACTTGTCCCGAACTTCCGGCGTACGTGGTCGAGAAGCCTGTTGAGATGTTCAATCCCGAACAAAGAGCCCGACATCTCATTGACAAGCGTGCACTGACCCTCCTGATTATGGCTCTCCCAAACGATATGTACGCAAGAGTGGACAGTCTGACCAACGCACGAGACGTTTGGTTGGAAATTGAACAACAAATGCAGGGAGGCGACTCTGCTGTGGAGAGTCAGAAGGAAAGTGCCCTCAATGCTTACGAAGGCTTCAAAGCTAGGGAGAACGAATCCCTCATTGACTCTTATCAAAGATTGAACGCTTTCGTCAACGACTTGAGACGGCTCGGGGTTGAGAAGTCAAAGTATGAAGTGAACGTGAAATTCTTGAAGAATCTCAACCAAGAATGGCAAAACATGGCCATCAACATCCAGCTCAGCAGGAATCTGGGAACATTGGGTCTACATGACCTATTCAGTATGATGGTTCAACACGAAGATTTCATCACCGGCGGACGCTCCAAGAGAGCAGTTGATCCTCTGGCATTGTCGGCCGTGCCCTTTGGAGGACCAAACACTGCTCCCGTCCAACCAATGCCATACAACAGCGTCTCTCCCCAGTACTATCCTGAAGAATACAGTCAAGAGTTCAACCCGAACTATGGCTCAAGCGTACAACATCCCGACGAACCGGTGATCATTTCCATCTCTGATGATGAACTCTTCCATGTGAATGAGTCCCTTGCCCTCATCTCACATAGCGTACAACGATTGAACGCAAATCGTGGATACAACCATGGACGAGGATCCGGTTTTCCCAGTGGAGGAAGAGTGGGGCAAGGTAGAGGAGGTCATTATCAATCTGAAAGGGGTCAGTACGGAAATCAAGGGAGAGGAAGCTATCAGCAAGGGGGTATGCCAGCTTACGATCAAGGAGGTTATAGGAACTACCAGGGAAGGCTCAGAGAAGATCAAGGCAGATACAGAGATCAGCCGAGAAGAGACAACACTTATCTTGACTATCAAGGAGGTCAAGGTAGTCAAGGAGATTGGAGAGGATAAGTCTCAGACATCAACTACCGGAACAGCTTGAGGCAATACACTCCGGAATCTGGGTATATTGATCGTCATGGATATGAGATTGGTTATGAAGGAAGATATGAGAGTGGAAGGCTAGATCAAGGGCCAGGATACGGGTCTGAGCAGAATAGGAGTGGTCAAAGGCAAGAAGAGAGAGTGAATCATGGGAAAGGCATCTACCATGGAGGCGATTCCAGGGGAAACAGTTCCAAGAATGTTCAAAGGGAAGATCAACCGATTCACAATGATCAAGGAATTCAACGGGCAAATCCTCCTCAGGGTCCCATAACCCAGAACCCCACTCCTCAACAAACCGCAAGTCCCACTACCACTTGTTACAAGTGTGGAAAGTTGGGACACTACGCTCGAGATTGCTCCGTAAAGTACAAGGATGCTGCGTACTTTGAGCGGAAGGCCTCACTGATGAGGAAGAAAGAAAAAGGGGTGGCTTTGATGGTAGATGAAGAGAACTGGGTATGTGAAGAGGAGAGTTCAGATGAGGAAGATCACTTGGTGCAAGGTCCCTGCTTGATGGCTGACTTTGAGGGATCGGAAGCCGTTGGACCAAGCACTTATCAGGACATAGATCCGTCTGAGGTATCCTCTATCCCTGATATAACTGACACTGTGGCAATGTTGGAATCTAAAATTTGTGAATTGGAGAGATGTCTCCAATCGGAGAGGACTCTTGTCACGAAATTTAGAATCGACAGTGCAATTTATAAAGACTCTCTCGAGGATTTGACCATAGTTTACAACCGTGAAACACTGGAGTCTGGCATTAGAGAATCCAATTTGTCAAACAAACTTAGTTGTCTTCAAAAAGCCCATGAGGAACTTAACAGTAATCATGGGGAGCTCAACATTAAATTCCAGTTACTTTCGGAAGAGAGAACTCGGTTGTTTTCAAAAATACAAGAGCTTGAGGACAACAATTTTAAAAGAGGACAATCTGAACAGACTTTAAGTATCCTAACTCACCATGCCAAAAAGAATCCCTTTTACACAGCTAAACCCGGCCTAGGTCTATCTGAAAACCATGTTTTAGATAAAGCACCTTCTCATCTATACAACTTTGAGGATATGGCAGCCTCCAAGCCCAAACCTGCCATAGTAGGAGGACATGTGACCGAGGAATTTGTTAGGCAGACTGTCACATACACCGAAGTCATAAACGGTGAGACCATAACCACGACTATCAGTCCAACGAACAGTACCTCTAGCAGTCCACCCACTAGCCCTACTCCCAATAAACCAATCTTTGTTCCGGCCAGTGATCCAACCAACTCTAAACCCACCTGGGAAGGCATTAAGGCCAGAACCCCTAGAGTAGCAATGCCTCCCATCAACTACACAGACCTTAACTCAAGCTATGAGACAAGGGAAATGGAACTTTCAGAGGAGACCTTAGTTATCCCACCCGAGGATACTTCCGCAACTAAGTGTCCCGACCTAGTCAGGCTAGAAAAGGAGGTGTTTGCTCTTAGATTAAAAGCCATGGATTTGGATGCTTGTCAACATCAGATCCTGAATCTGAAGGTCATTGTGTCGGAGAAAGATTCCTTGGTTCGCAATCTGGAGAAAGCTTTGCTTGAGACAAATGCCGAAAGAATTAGGCTTTCTTCAAGATGTGAGACCGCAACCTCAGCTTTCACTGATTTTCAAATCAAGGTTGCGGATCTTCAGGCTCGATACGTTATCCTAGATATCCACTTTGAACTTTTAAAAGAACTTGATCATGATGAACGGATAATGTATCGCCAATCTTTAACCAACCAACGGGTGTCTAACTCCATTTTAAAGAGGAAAGTGATGAATCTTGAAAATCTCTACTTTTCAGACTCAGTTGATGATAAAACTGCTCCAATCCTCAACCATCCAATAGTCGCTCCCCAACCAAAACCTGTCTTAGATACAGAGGATTATTACTCCATTATATCAGATGATGATGAACCCCCTAACTCACACCATAGGATAGCTGAACCCAAGACTGTCCAGGACCCAAATGTTGAATATGATATGAAGGTGTTTTTAGATGAGGATGATGATCCTTCAGGCTTTATTCCAAAGAAGCCAAAATCTGTTGTTGTCAAACCTGAGCAGTCTGCTGAGTCACGAGCTCCTATTTCTGAGAAAAGCAACCCAGAGGGTGGAAAATGTGTAGGTACTGAAAAGGGTAAGTCAGTTAAGCCACACGCACCCAAAGGACTCCAGAAAAAGCATTCAAAGTCTAACGATGCTCGTAACTCAGTCAAACCCATTAAAAGTCTTGAATTTCATTCAAGTTCCTTTGAAGTGGGTGAGACATCTCAGTTACAACCAAATCAACCTTTCAATTCCACTAAACCTAAATTTTCTAAAAAGTCATCTGGAAAAGGTGGTAACTCCATTCCCACAAAACCGTCATCTAACTCACACCATGCTTATCATGCAGATGCGAGGAGGAAAGATGGTGGACCAAATGTGAAGCCACCAAGAAAGGATCATCATGGGAGGAACAACTCTTTTTCTGCTTTCCCTAAGAGACATAGTCCTAGCCGTGCGGGTTTAGGCTATGTTCCACCTAGTGTAGGAAAGAATTTGAACATGTCTGTTAATTCTAATCGCAACTTGAACGATGCTTTTAATACTTTTCGCAATGACATGTGCTTTATGTTTGATAATTTCCTGCGTTATGGTGTGCCTAACTCTTACTATGCTCCCAATTCTAATGTCAAATCCCGAAAGAGAAGGGGAAGAAAAAGAGGAAAAGCAAAATCCTCCTCGTCAGTGAAGTCTCCTCAGCCTAAGGAGAAATCCGAAAAGGGGACCTCACCGACAGATTTATCTGTATCTAACCCACAGGAACCCATTTGGCAATGGGTCCCTAAACAAGCTTAATTGTCTTGCAGGTCAGTCATGTGTGGTACTTCGACTCCGGCGCATATAGACACATGACTGGTCAGAGATCCTTCCTTTTCGACTATGTTGAAAGGTTCGAGGGATATGTTAAAACAGCCGACAAGACGCTTAGGCCAATGGTGGGTTATGGGAAAATCACGGATGGGAAATACATCATTAAAGATGTAAGGTATGTCGAGGGATTAGGTTTCAACATGTTCAGCTCCAGCCAGTTCTGCGACAACGGATACTGGGTGAAGCAATTTCAATACGGAAGCAACGTGAATGATGAAGATAACAACGTCATCCTCAGTGCACGAAGGAATGGCAATCTTTACTCCACCGTCTTCCGTTCAATCCCTCAGACTCACCCTCAGTTTGCAGCAATTTCTGATCCGAGGAATGCAATCTGTCTGCTCGCGAAGGCTTCAAAGGAGGACAGTTGGTTATGGCATCAAAGACTCTGCCATCAGAATTTCAAAGACATGAACAAGTTGGTTTCGAAAAATCTTGTCAAAGGACTACCTGAGACTCGCCTTTCCAAGGATACACTGTGTCCCGCTTGCGAACAAGGAAAGATGACACGAAGCTCTCATCCACCGAGGATGGATACAAGTAGCAAAAGTCCCCTTGACATGATTCACATGGATCTTTGTGGACCTACCAGAACCGAGAGCTTAGCCAGAAAGAAATACATGTTAGTTCTCGTTGATGAGTTCTCTAGGTTCACATGGGTTGAATTCCTGCGAGCCAAGTCTGACGCTGCCGATCGAATCATTGTCTTCATCAAGCGAATTCAAGTTCTCTTGGGTCGCCGAGTGAAGAAGTTGAGAAGTGACAACGGAACCGAGTTTCGCAATGCAAAGTTGCAATCCTTTCTTGAAGACGTGGGAATCTCTCACAACTTCTCAGCAGTGCGCACACCTCAGCAAAATGGGGTAGTCGAAAGGAAGAACCGGACGTTGGTTGAAGCAGCGAGATCAATGATGGCTCATTCTGGAGTTCCTCAATCATTTTGGGCTGAAGCTGTATCAACAGCATGCTACACGCTGTTTGTGTAAAAATTTACTTAAGTTATTATCGTAAGATGTCGTGAGGCAGAATCGTTAAAAGAAAGAATTCTCGTTCGATAAAACGTGCGATAAAGAAAAATAAAATGACAGAAAGATTGATGACGCAGGAAAAACCTCTAAATCGAGGAAAAAACCTGCGGCCGACTAAATAGGATAGTCGACGTTGCACTATTGATCACCAATAAGGGGTGATATCCTCGATGTTACAGTAGTATCGTACGATTATAATAAAGAAAAGAATGCTATCGAACGTAAATACAGAGAATAATATTGGTATTGCTATTTCTCTTTTTGAATCAGTTGTCTCGAGTGTAGGATCTTGAATCTCTTTTATAGCTGCTTGGATTGTAACCGTTTGTTCATTATTGAGCCATAAATGCAACGGTCATAACTGAGGCTGATTTTTCGATCGTAACGTCTGAGTTATTGATGAGGGACGTATCTTGCTCAAACGGTTGGATTTAAGCTCGATAGACGATGGTTGTGCTTCGAGGTTATCTTGGATAAGCTTTCCTGCAATAAGAGTAAACATGGATATGTATATCGTTAGTTTAATCGTATGATCATATGATGATATCGCACGATTATCTTCGATGACCACTTGTCTTTGTTTGATGGTAGTTATATCTTTATTTCAGGACCTTATCTTAATACAGGAATATCATCCTGGAAGATATCTTACGATTCTAATCGTTCGATCGTTCGATGATAAAATTTCACCCAAACAGTTTGCCCCCAAGATTTAGAAAATATGTTATAGATTTTCTGAATCTTACACCTGTGAAATCAAATCGTTAATACATCAATTTTATCGTGATTAATTTGTCGAATATGATCAGTTTTATATATTAACGGCGTCATAACTTGGTTATCTGCTAGCTGTCAACACAACGGTTATATGGGACAGGTGTCGATGCTCGATTCGACCTCAATTTCTTGGGAAGGAGTTTAATTTCATATAAAGATAAGATTTCATCCATAATTATCACAAATCTTTTCCAATTTCGAATTCAAATTCTACTTCAACCGAATCCTTCCAATTTTTAAGAAGATTTAGTTTCAATTCGCCTATAAGGTATCTTTCTACCCCTTGTTTCAATTTCAGTTCATGCGTTTAAAAACTAAGGCTGATAAGAATCCTAGAAACTTCGATTTGCTGCGTTTCGATCGGTTGCATAGAAGTCTAGATCATTTAAGCTTTAGAGAAACAATGGAGGTTAGAAGTACAATCCAGGGAGAAATCGACTTAGTTCACCTTAGGAAACTTGCCAGGATGCCTAAGGAGGCTGTGATCAAATCACCTGGTGAGGTTAGACCCGCTGAAGCTCCGGCAGGTTTCTTCGCCTTGTTCGAATACCCATTTAAGATAGGATTCACTTGGCCTTACAGTCCTCTATCTCGTGCCTTCATGACACGTTTTAGCCTTTCCCCTGGACAGCTCATGCCCCAATTCTGGAGGGTCGTGAGCGTCATCGAACGTGTAACCGAAAACTGGGGTAGAGCACCTTTCACTGTCGATGACCTTCTCACGGCGTATACCGTGAAGGTCTCTGATTATGATAGATATGGGATTTATCCCAAGGGTAGGGGTGATGCCATGTTAGTACATGGTACTCAGGCGTTCGATCGAGGTTGGAAGCCTCGATATGCGTTCGTACGATCTTCATCGGTCTTGGAAGGTGGATGGGTAGCCCCAGAATGGAATTCACTAGGTATAGGTAGCTTTATGTATTTTGTTTTGCTTTGATGTTATCGTATATTTTCTTATCGTGCGTTTCTTTTTGCAGAGATCGAATTTGCTTTCGAGGAATCCACCGAGGCTGTTAATCGCTTCTTGGAGTACGGAGTTCAAGAAAGATCGTACGCCAGGTCAAAGGGAAAAAGCCTAAAGGAGGATAGCGACGAGGAGCTTGAAGTGCAGGTGCTAAGTGAAGGAGAAGAAGAAAAAGAAGAAGAAGAAGAGATGGAAGGTAAATCGTATGATAGTTTTATCCTCTTTCTTATGTTTTCTTGCATCGTGCGATATTAACGTACGTTATCCTTGTTTATTTTAGGTCAAAAGAAACCTGCGAAGAAGTTGGCCAACTTAGCGGCGGCCAAGAGGGCTCTTGAGAAGAAGAAGGGTACAAGCGGCATGGAGCCTCAACCTAAGAAGACAAGGTCTTCTTCGGGTGCTTCGATTGCATCAAAGGAAGCCGTACGACAGGCGGATGATGTGGTAGATGCGACCCCGATTCACACTGCTCCTCCTCCTACGATGTCTCCTACGATGCCAAAGGAAAAAAGGACCTCAGCCAAGCCTCCAAAGGGGAAGGAGGGTGAGACGTCAATCCACATTTCTCTACCCTCAAACTTTCTGGATGGCGATGTCATCAACCAGGATGATCTCTTCCCTGCCATCGAACAATACCTGCTTCCATCGCAGAAGGCCCACATGGACACTCGTCGTATTGGCGAGCTCGATGCCGGTGCTGTTGGATACTCCTTCATGGTAAGTTATCGTACGAGTGAATAAATCTTACGATATATTATAATTAAGTGTTCTAATCATCTTGTGTTATGCAGGCTTTCCAGGCGTGTCTTGGTCTTCATCAAAGGTTGGAGACCGTTCAGAGGGACATGAAGGCGAAGATGTCTAGCGAGAGGGCTGCGGCGAACGAGGCGAAGAAGGCTCAAGAAAAGGCATCGAAGATGGCTGCTGTCCTAGAGGCCAAACGGGTTGAGGTGGACGATCTGACAGCTAAACTGAATGAGGCTGAGCACGTTCGATCAGAACAACGTGCAAGGCTGACAGCGGCAAACAATCGTATTGCCAAATTGGAGGAGGAACTGGCTGCATCGCGTGTGGAGATGGTAGATCGTGAGAAGGCCCTATCATCTGAGATCTTGGATCTCAAAGATGAGATGGTGTTATCCAGGATGGTGGCCCGTGCAGCCGTAATACGCCAATTTATTGGTGGCACGTACACCATCGAGGCTGCCAAGGGTGAGCTGGGGGCTTTCCGCGATGCGATGGGATCTGATGAGCTCCTGGATGCTGATGACGCCAAGGACGCTGATGAAGAGGAGGAAGGTGCTGAGAAGAGCAAAGAGGCTGAAGTTACGATGATCGAGGAGGAGGATAAGAATGAAGATGCCTCTGGATCCGTCATCGTGGACAAGGCCGCTGAAGACGTTCCTCCCCCTATCGTAGGAGCTAGTGTAGGAGAGGGTGCTGGCGTAGAGGCCACCCCTGAAGTTTAATTTATCGAACGATGTAATTTGAGTACTTTAAGTACTTTTTTAATGAAATTATCTATTTTTTGCAATCGTGCGATGTTTCAATACTTGTTATTTTTGTTCTAAGTATTTTTGGTAAATAGATAATCGTGCGCTTTAGCTGATTTAGTGTTTAAGGCCTTAACTAATCGTACGTTTTAGCTTGCGATGTTTATCATGAGTTTAAGGCACTTTTTAAAAAAATTTAGAAACGTTTCTGTTAATCATGCGTCTGGCGTTTTGACTTGCGCTCTTGCGATTAAAATTGATGCATCTTTTAAGTTTTATGCGATTTGAGCATGTTGTTTTATCAGGCGATGTTTGCCATAGATCGTGCGATGTCTGCGGTAGTCGTGCGATATCCTGCGATAATCATGCGATGTCTTGCGATAATCGTGCGTTACCTGCGAGTAAAATTGGCTAAAGGGTGGCCGTTGGATTGACCAACGGCGCTCCGATGCCTAAGTCAGTAATCATTCGATGAAATAATAATAAAATAAAAAGGGTTTTATAAGTAGTACCTTTTTAGATGAGTTGCATTCCAACTACGTGGGATTTCATTACCTTCGATGGTTGAAATCTTATAGGCACCTTTCCCCACAATCTTGGTAATGATGTAAGGTCCTTCCCATTTGATGGAAAGTTTTCCAACGTTCGATTCTTGTGTATTCGGAAAGACACGTCGCAGGACATGATCTCCAAGTTGAAATACCTTGACTTTTACCTTTTTATTGAAGTAGCGTTCAACCATGGCTTTCTGCGATGCCATTTTTTGAAAGGCTTTCTCTCTTAGTTCTTCCAAAGCATCGATATCGTAACACAAGTCTATCGAGTTTTGTTCAATCGTACGATGTCGAGCAACAGGAACTTGTGATTTGATTGGAAGGACTGCTTCACATCCATATACCAGGGAAAAAGGAGTTTGCCCAGTTGCAGTTCTAGGTGTCGTGAGATTTGCCCATAAAACAGATGGTAATTCTTCGACCCATCGACCCTTTGCGGCTTTCAACCTCTTTCGAATAGAATTAATAATGGTCTTGTTGCTGGATTCAGCCAAGCCATTAGATTGTGGATATCTTGGGGTCGATGTAATGAGTTTTATCCCACGTTCATCGCAGAACTTTCGAGTTCTTTCACTTATAAATTGGGATCCATTATCGCACGTTATTTCGGATGGTACTCCAAATCTGTAAATAATGTTAGTTTGGATAAAGGAGATAACTTCTTTATCCCTAACCTGTGAGAAAGCTGCGGCTTCAATCCATTTAGAGAAATAATCAGTAAGAACAAGTAAAAATACTTTCTGACTTGGAGCAGGTGGTAATTTTCCTACGATGTCCATCCCCCATCGCATGAATGGCCATGGGATTAAGACGGAGTGTAGGGGTTCAGAAGGTAGATGTGACGTACCTGAGTGTCTTTGACAAGCATCGCACCTTTGTACATACCTTATCGAGTCTTCTCGAAGAGTAGGCCAATAATATCCTTGCCTCGATATTCTGTTAGCAAGATTTCTGCCCCCAGAATGGTTTCCACATTCTCCATCATGCATCTCTTGAAGGATTCGATCGACTTGTTGCTTATTTACCACGCATCGTAAGATTAGACCCGTTGTGGATCTTCGATACAGTTGATTATTGAAAATCGTGTATCGAGAGCTTTTAAGTCTGACTTTCCGGGCTTCTAACTTGTCTTCTGGAAGTTGGTCATTTTTGAGGTAATTCCAAATATCAAGCGACCAATCGTGGTTTTCTTCGATCATTTGAACTTCTTCGATTGTTGGTGACATGAGATGTATTATTGGAATGCTTTCCAATGTTGGTTCATTGAACGCGGATCCCAAGTTAGCTAAAGCATCGGCTTGCATGTTCAGATCTCTTGGGATTTGCTCTATCGAGAACTTATCGAATCGTGCGATCTTATCTTTTGCGATCTTGAGGTACGACATCATCTTTGAATCTTTTGCTTGAAATTCGCCATTGATTTGGTTCACTACTAGTAGTGAATCACTTCGTACGTGTAGCCATCGTGCTCCCAAGTTATATGCCATATCCAATCCAGCGATCAAGGCTTCGTATTCTGCTTCATTATTGGTAGTTTTGAACTCGCATCGTATCGAATACACCATGTTGCCCCCATGTGATGATTTCAGGACAACTCCCAATCCTGATCCTCGTGCGTTGGAAGCTCCGTCAACATGCATGGTCCATGGTTCATTGTCCTGAATCATCACATTACTGATTTCATCGTACGATGGTTCTTCGATCCCAGGACTGAATTCAGCTACAAAATCTGCTAACGCCTGAGATTTTATCGCTGTTCTTGGTTGATACGTTAGATCGAAGCTGCTAAGATAAATGCTCCACTTTGCTAATCGTCCTGTAAGTTCAGGCTTACGAAGTACGATCTTAAGTGGATAGTTAGTAACAACGATTATATGATGCGATTCGAAATAGTGTCTTAATTTTTTAGCTGCAGTTACGAGGCCAAGTAAGAGCTTTTCCATACACGTGTACCTTGTTTCAGCAACGAGGAAAGACTTACTTATATAATAGATAGGTTGCTGATGTTGGTCACCTTCTCGTACGAGCACTGCGCTAACAGCGTTGTTACTTACAGCGAGGTACAATTGCAAGCTCTCTCCTTCGATTGGTTTCGTCAACAGTGGAGGATTGGACATGTATTTCTTTAAGCTTTGTAGTGCTTCCTCGTGTGCCTCTGTCCAATCGAAGCCTTT
>JARYMX010000682.1:2500-11976 GCA_030169165.1 Centaurea solstitialis | reverse complement strand
AAAAAAAAACCAAAAAAAAAACAAAAAAAATTTTACAAATCCCAAAATAATAACCAACAATAAAATTAATTCAACCCAAACATTCACTTAAAAAAAAACCTATTACTAAATAATTACATATAAAACTATAATAATAACAAAAAACCCCAAAACAAAATTAAAAAATTTAACCAAAAAAACCCATCCTTACCTTTAAATTAAATTCCCTTAACTAACTACTTTTAAACCCACTCCCTTTTTCCCATTAATAAAACTATCAAATTCAATTTCAATAAAAAAATAAAAATAATCCTTACTTCTAAATTTAATTTTCTAAAAACTTAAAAAATAACCTAAAACATTCTTTCATATAAACTCTAATCAAACTTAATTTTATTTAATTACTTTCCCCTTACAATTCCCACAAATACTTTTTCAAACTTTTATTTAAATTTTTCAAAAAAATTAAAATCCTCCCAACAACTTCATTCCTTAATAAATAAAATATTTCATATACTATTTTTTAAAACTAAAAAAAAAAACCCCACAAAACTAACATCCCCCAAATAACATTACTAACATTAAATTTTTTTCCCCCCTAAAACTATTCCACTTAAACTTAAACCCCAACAATACTTTTAACCATTTCTTAAACTCCCATTCCCATTAATCCCCCAATAATTAAAATCCATAAAAACTAAAATTAATTAAACCCACAAAAACAACAATTTTAAACTAAATTCTAATACTAAAATTTCATTCTATTAAAATCTTTTCCCCTATAAAAAAATTTAAATAACTTTTAAATAAATTTACAACATTCAAACTTCCATTCCAACTTCCCTTAATTAAAATTTATTTTATTAAAATTTAAATAAAAAAATACTTAATCTATAAAATTTAAATAATCAAATACTCTTCAAAAAAATTACCAACTACATTCAAACTTTATTAAATTTAACTTAATAAAATTAACCCCAAAATAAAAAAAAATTTCAAAATTTATAAAAATCTTTAAAATATTTCAACTATAAAAAAACTTTTTACTAAAACCCTAATACTTAAAATTACCTTCTTACCTTAAAATTACTATTTTAACTCAAAATATAAAATTCTATAATTTTAACCTTTCCCCTTCAATTCTTTTACACTTACATTCACCCAACCATTCCAACAATTCCAATAATAAAATTTAACAAATTAAATATAATTCTAAAAATTTAATTTCTTATTATTAATTTAAAAAACAAACAATTTTATAACTTAATATTACTTTATTATAATTTATAATTTAATTTCTTAAATTAAAAAAATTTAACCAAATTTAATTTAAATAATTTTTTAATCTAATTAAATTAATTTTACATTAATTTATTAAACAAAAATCCCAATTTTAAATCTTATACCATAATTTTTTCAAATATTTAAAAAATTTACCTAAACATTTTTCTAAAATCTCTATCATTAACCACTCATTAATTCAAAATATTCCAAATTTTTAATTACTTTATAACCTCAACAAAATTACTAAAAAATCTTTAAAAATTAAAATTAATTATTCAAATATAAAAAAATTTACCCAACTATACAATACATAAAAATTCAAAATTTCCCTCTAAAAATAACCAACCCCAACCCCCAAAAACTTTTAAAACATATCAAAATTCCCCTACCAATTAAAACTACTCAATAAATTCAATTAATAAATTACAAACATATTACAAAAAAAATTTTTTTAAAATATTAAAAAAAATAACAAAAAACAAAAAAAAACCTTTCCATCCAACTTAAACCCTTCCCAAACTTAAACCCTAACCAAAATTTATTCAAACCAAAAATATAAAAAACAATCATATAATTTAATAACCTAAAATTTCCCCTAATAAATATAATTTACTAAAATACAAAAAAATAAAAAAAATTCCCCCACAAACTAATAAAATTCATTTTCTTAAATACCCCATAAAAATCTTCATTATTAAATTATTTCTATAAAATTAAAATCCCAAAACCAAAATCCCAAACCAACACATCAATTATTAAAAATTAATTTAAAATACAAAAAATTCCCCCAACCAATTTAAACATATAAAAATTTTCATTAAAATATAAACCCTAAAATACTAATATTATTTTTTTAACCCCTACAATTATACCAAATTTAATTCAAAATTATAAACCAACATTACCTCACCAAAAAACCCATAAAATTATACAAAATTTAATTTCTTAAATAATTAAAAACAAAACAAACAACAATTTACTAATAATAAAAACTACAAATTTAATTCTTAATTAATCAAATTCTAACCTTCTTCTTTTACTCTAACCACAATTAAAATTAATTCCATACTAAACCCCAAAAATCATTACATTATAACCTCTATAAACAACCAATAACAAATAAATTTTTACTCAAATAAAATAAAACATTAATTTAAATCAAAATATTCTTTTATATTTCTTTAATTATCAACAATCTCCAATTTCTTACAAAAAATAAACTTCTAAAAACTACTTAATTAAAATTCCCAATTTCTTTAAAAATATTTAAAAAATCACACAAAATTTATTCCCTTATAAATTTAAAACTAAAATTCTAACAAAAATAAATAACTATAAACAAAAATTAAAATAAAAAAAAAATTCATAAAATCAAAATTTAAATAAACAAAAAAACAATTTAATAAAATAAAACTTTTCCCAAAAAATTTTTTTTTAAAAATTAATTTTAAAATTAAATTCCTTAAAAAAATTTTTTTTTTTCAATAAATTTTAAAATTAAAAAATTTTTAAAATAATTTTAAAAAAATTTAAACAAATTAATTTTAATTTTAAATATTTTAAAAATAAAAAAACTTTTTTTAAATCTAAAAATTAAATTCCCAATTTATTTAAAATTTAATTTAAAACAATATAATAAATTAACCAATTCAAACCATTAAAAATCCCTTCCCAATAAACCCTTCTTCCCCCAATCTATAAAATAATTCTAATATTAAAATTTCTTCAACAATTATTTCACAAACAATTCAAATAACACAAAATTAAATAAAAATTTATTTTTCAAAACAATCACCTTAATCTCAAATTAAAATAAAAATAATAATTTCCAATAATCTCAATTTCATTAATTAACAATATTTAAAAAAATTTAAAACAAACCAAAAACTTCTTTCTAACCCATAAATTAAAAAAAAATATTAAATAAATTCTTTACTACTTACCAATAATTTCTTTTTACAATACTTCCAAAAATTATATAAAAATTTTACATCCTAATTTTTAACACATTATTAAAAACAATAACCCTTCAAACAATCATTCCAATTAACTAAAATTTAAATATCAATTTTAATAAATAATTAAAATCTTATAAAATACTACTAAATACAACAAACCCATTTTTAAAAACCCCCATCAAATAAAACCCCAAATTCTTCTTAAAATATCATAAATACCTAACCCACAAAAAACAAAAAATCCTACCCTAAAAAAAAACCCCACCAAAAAAAAAAAAAAAAACATAAATACCAAAAAAAAAAAAAAAATAAAATAATTTAAAAAAATATTTTTAAAATATATACCAACACCAACTCTACACTAAAATTCAATAACAAAAAACCAAACCTTACCCATAAAATATTATCATCCCAACATAAAACATACCCAAAAATCACACTAAACACAAAAAAATCCCACCAACCAACCTAAACCCAACAACACTCCCCCTTACCAAAAATTTCCACCTTAAAACTTTTAAAATTCAATAAATTTAAAAATTTAAATAATTTTTAAAAAAAATTTCCCCCCAAACCTTTTTTTCCACACAAAAACCCAAAACAAAATTTTAAAAAAAAATTTAAATTAAAACCCCCCCAAAATTTTTAAAAAAAAAAATTTTTTAAAACCCCCCCCCCAACCCCCTTTTACCCCAAAATTTTAAAATTTTTTAAAACAAAATTTCTAAAATCCCCCCAAAATAAACAAAAATTAAAAACCCTTAAAATTTTTTTTAAAATTAAATAAAAACAAAACCCCCCTTTAAAAAATTTTAATTTTAAATTTTAATTTAAAAACCCCTTTTTTTTTTTTTTTAAAAATTTTTTAAAAAAAAAAAACTAAAAAAAAAAATTTTTTTTTTACCCCAAAAAACCCTTTTTTTCCCTTACAAAAAAATTTTTTTTTTTTAAAAACCCAAATAATTTCTTTTAAAATAAAAAAATAACATAACCCATTTTTAAAAAAAAAAATTTTTAAAATTAATTTTCCCCCCTTTTAAATTTCCTAAACCCAAAATCCAAAAACCCCCAAAAATTTTTAAAAAAAAAAAATTAACCCAAACCCCCCAAAAAAATTTTTAAAATAATACATAATATTAAAAACTTCAACACACCTCTAACAAAAACTTTCAACAAAAAAAAATAATAAAAACATAATATCCACCAATAACAACAAACCTTTAACCACTAACACAACCACTACAAAACAATAAATCTAAAAACCCATATAAAACAAAACCAATCACCTTAATCAAATAATACTATCTATAAAATAATCCCACTAATAACAAATATTCACAAAAATAAAAATACAATATAAACCACACACCAACCCACATACATCACCCCATCCACCAACCAAACCATTTCCAACCACATTCTACCATACATCAAACAAACACAAAATAACCCCCAAAACCACCCTAAACAAACAAATACTCATAAACAAATAAAACAAACAACATTTTCCACACCTCAAAATATAAACCCTAAACCCCAATTCTTAACCCCCCTATTCCAAACTTAAAACCCAAAACCACAAAAAATACACACAATTTTTTTTTTTTTTTTTTTTTTTTTTTTTTTTTTTTTTTTTTTTTTTTTTTTTTTTTTTTTTTTTTTTTTTTTTTTTTTTTTTTTTTTTTTTTTTTTTTTTTTTTTTTTTTTTTTTTTTTTTTTTTTTTTTTTTTTTTTTTTTTTTTTTTTTTTTTTTTTTTTTTTTTTTTTTTTTTTTTTTTTTTTTTTTTTTTTTTTTTTTTTTTTTTTTTTTTTTTTTTTTTTTTTTTTTTTTTTTTTTTTTTTTTTTTTTTTTTTTTTTTTTTTTTTTTTTTTTTTTTTTTTTTTTTTTTTTTTTTTTTTTTTTTTTTTTTTTTTTTTTTTTTTTTTTTTTTTTTTTTTTTTTTTTTTTTTTTTTTTTTTTTTTTTTTTTTTTTTTTTTTTTTTTTTTTTTTTTTTTTTTTTTTTTTTTTTTTTTTTTTTTTTTTTTTTTTTTTTTTTTTTTTTTTTTTTTTTTTTTTTTTTTTTTTTTTTTTTTTTTTTTTTTTTTTTTTTTTTTTTTTTTTTTTTTTTTTTTTTTTTTTTTTTTTTTTTTTTTTTTTTTTTTTTTTTTTTTTTTTTTTTTTTTTTTTTTTTTTTTTTTTTTTTTTTTTTTTTTTTTTTTTTTTTTTTTTTTTTTTTTTTTTTTTTTTTTTTTTTTTTCCCCAAAAAAAAACCCCAACAAAACCCCCAAAAAAAACCCCAAAAAAAAAACCCCCTTTTTTTAAAAACAAAAAAAAAAATTTTTTTTTCCCCAAATTTCCCAAAAAAAAAATTTTTTAACCCCCAAAAATTTTTAAAATTTTTAAAACCCAAAAAACCCCCATTTAAAAATTTAAAAAAAAAAAAAAAAAAAAAAAAAAAATAACAAAACAAAAAACCCCAAAAAAACTACATACCAAACAAAAAAAACAAAACAAACCAACACCACATTAAAAAAAACACAAAAAAAACAAACACACCACAACACAACAAAAAATACAACCCACATACATAACAAAACCCCAACAAACCAAAAAAAAAATAAAAACACAAACAAAACATAAAAACAAAAACCACATACCACAATACACACCAAAACAAAAACCCAAAAAAACACAACCAAACAACCCCAAATAACAACCCCACAAAAACAACAACACTCCAAAACCAAAAACAATAACAACCAAAAACAAACCCAAAAACAATCAAAAATAAAACTATACCAAAAACCACATAAAAAAAACACTACAATAATAACTAACCAAAAAACACCAAAAAACAAAAAACCACTAACAACAAAAACATAAAATAAAAAACAAAATAAACCCTATACCCATCATAACACATCCACCAAACAAAACAAATCAACCAACCCAAAAATACAAACAAAACCACCACCATAAATAAACATACAAAAAACCCACCACACAACACACCCAACCACAAACACAATACAAAACCACAAACAAAACACCAAAACAACCCCACAAAACCATAAAATAACATCAACAAACACCAAACAAACAAAAACAATAAAAACACCTTCAACCAAAACATACAAACAAAAAAAATCCAAAACAAAACCCAAACAAAAAACAACCCAACAAAAAACACACAACAAACCAAAAAAACACCAAAACACCAACAACACCCCACACACACCAAAAACAACAACCCAACAAAAAAAAAACACCAAAACAACAAAACAAAACAAAAACCAAACCCCCCAAAAAACATAAATAAACAAAACCACCACCAAAACAACAATAATACACAAACAAATAACCCACCAACAACAACACATACCAACCACAAACAACCACAACAAAAAAAAAACCCACAAAAAAACCAAAACCATACATACCAACAAAAAATAACAAATACTTCAAACACCAAAAAAACAAATAAAAATACATCCAAACCAACACCACCAAAAAAACCAACCAAAACACCCAACCCAACCCCCACCCCACCCCCCACAAAAAAACACCCCAAAACCCACAAACCAAACAAACCAAACAAACAACCAACCACCCACAACAAACAAACCACAAACCCCACCACCCACAACAAACACACTACAAACCACCAATACCCAACAAACAACCAAAAACCAACAAAAAAACAACACCCAACCCAAACCACCACCCCAACCAACACCACCACAACAAAAAACCATCACAACTCAACATACCAAACCAAAACCACAACACACACAACACAAAACAACAAAACAACCAACCTCAAAACCAACAAACAAAAATAAACACCACCAAAACAACCAACCAATCCAAACACACCCAAAAACAACACAAAACTACATACACAACACAAAAACAACAAACCAACCCAACCATAAAACCACAACAACCACCCAACACAAACAAACACAAAATAAAACCCAACAAACAACCAAAAAACACAAAACCACCAAAACAACACACCAACAAAATCAACAAAACACCAACCCAACCAAACAAAACAATAAACCAACACCCACAAACCACAAACCAAACACAAAAAACAAACACAACACCAAAAACAAACCACCCAAACACCCCAACACAAACACAACCACAAACCACAACAACACCAAACACAAAAAAACACAACAAAACCCCCCCAAAACAACAACCCCACCACCCCCAACCCCACCCCCAACACCCCACACAAAACACCACACCCCACACCCCACACCCAAAACCACCCCACAACAACACCAACCACAACAACCAACCCCACACACACAAACCCACCCCAACACAACACACAACAACCAACAACCACCAACCAACCCCCCAACCACCCACAACCCCACCAAACCACACCAACCCAAAACCCCACAACACACAACCCCCCCACCAAACCAACCCAAAACCCCCACCAACCACCCCAAACACCCACCACCCCCCAACACACCAACACCCCAACCCACAAAACAACACACCACACACACCAACACCCACCCACAACCCACCCACACCCACCCCAAACCCCCCACCCCAACCCAAACCCAAACCCCACCCACCAACACCAACCACCCCCCCAACACCCCACCCACCCAACCCACAACACCCCCACCACCAACCCACACCCAACCAACCCCCACAACCCCCCCCACAAACCCACCCAACCCACAACCCCCACCACAACCCCAACCCCCCCACACCAACCCACAACCCACACCACCCACCCCAAACCCACACAACCAACACACCCAACAACCCACCACCCAACAAACCCACCCACACCACCCACCCCCACACAACAACCCAACCCAACCCAACCAACCAACCCCCACCACACACAACCCACCCACACCCCCACCCCCCACACCCCAACCACACCCCCCCCACCCAACCCCACCACCCACCAACCCCCCAAACCCCCCACCCAACCCCACCCACAACCCCCACCCACCCACACAAACCAACCCCCCCCAACACAACCAACCCACACCCCCCACCCCACACCCCCCCCAACCACCCCCACCAACCACCAACCACCCAAAACCCCAACACCAACACCACAAAACACCACCACCACCACAACCCCCACCACCACACCCCCACACCACCAAACCCACAACCACCACCCACCCCCCACACCCCCCAACAACCCCCCCCACACCAACACCCCCACCACCAACACACCCAACCCCCCACCCCCACCCACCCCACCCACACACCCCAACACAAACCCCCACAACCCCCACCCCACCAACACCCCCACCCACCACCACCCCCCCACCCAACCACCCCACACCACAACCCACCAACCCCACCCCCAAACAACACCACACACCCACCCAACCCACCAACACCCCACCAACCCACCCACCCAACCCCAACAACCCACCACCCACCCACACCACCCACCCCCCACCACCACCCCAACCCCACCACACACCAACCCAACCACCCACCCAAACCACACCCCACCAACCCCAACCACCCCACCCACCCCCACCACAACCCACCCCCACACCCCACACCCACACCCCACCCAACCACCACCACACCACCCCAACACCCCAACAAACCACCACCACCCCACACAACCCCCCCCACCCCACACCCCCCACCAACCCAACCCACCCACAAAACCCACCCACACCCCCACCAACACCCCCACCAACCACAAACCCACCCCACCAACCAACCCCACCCCCCACCACCACCACCCAACACACCACAACTACCCCACCCCCCAACCCAAACCCAACCCCCCAAAAAAACACCAAAAAAACCCACACCCCCCCCCCCCCCCCAAAAACCCCCCAAAACCCCCACCAAAAAAACCCCCCCCCCAAAAAAACCCAAAACCCCCCCCCCCAACAAACCCCAAACCCAAACCCCCAACCCCAAAACCACCCCACCCCCACCCCCACCAAAACCCACCAAAAAAAACCCAACCAACCAAAAACCAAAACCCAACACCCACCCCCCCCCAAACCAAAAAAAAACCCACCAAAAAAAACCCACAACCCCCCCAACCCCCCAAACCCACCCCCAACCACCCCCAACAACCCACCACCCACAAAACAACACCCCCCCCCCAAAAAAAAAAAAAAAAAAAAAAAAAAAAAAAAAAAAAAAAAAAAAAAAAAAAAAAAAAAAAAAAAAAAAAAAAAAAAAAAAAAAAAAAAAAAAAAAAAAAAAAAAAAAAAAAAAAAAAAAAAAAAAAAAAAAAAAAAAA
>JARYMX010000681.1:0-12000 GCA_030169165.1 Centaurea solstitialis | reverse complement strand
GCAGTGATGCTTAAAAATCTCACTACCAAGAAGCAAGTGGTGTCTGGTATTGATGTTTCTGAGGCATCCGAGTTACCTGTCCAGTGTGCTTAT
The DNA here is from genome assembly GCA_030169165.1 of Centaurea solstitialis. Classification (NCBI taxonomy): domain Eukaryota; kingdom Viridiplantae; phylum Streptophyta; class Magnoliopsida; order Asterales; family Asteraceae; genus Centaurea; species Centaurea solstitialis. The sequence continues at coordinate 11,907 of JARYMX010000681.1, read as the reverse complement.
TGTGGTGAAAACCATCTTTTTGATAATTGTCCGGGAAATCCAGAAAAAGTCAATTACATTGGAAATAATGATAAAACTGGACCTTTTTCACCAACTTACAATCCTGGATGGAGAGATCATCCACATTTAAAATGGAACAGTCCTTCTCTTAACCCACAATTGCCTAGGATACAAGGTCAGACTAACCAGTATCCCCAACAACAAAGACAGTCCAACTTTCAAAATCAAGGGCAGTCACACTTTCAAAACCAAGGACAGTCACATTTTCAAAATCAAAAGCGTGTACATTTTCAAGATGAGGAACCACCTAGATTTCAACACACTTCACACAACCACTCACAAATCACCAACAGACCACCTCTCCTAGATACCCACCAAGGCAAAACCAACAGGTTGAACCTTCACTAGAAGCCATGATGAAAGGGTTTATTTCTCAAACCCAAGCATCAATTAAAAATCTTGAGACCCAAGTAGGTCAGATGGCTCTAGAAATTAGGAATAGGTCGGCTGGCTCTTTACCTAGTGACACTGAGATTCCTCAGAGACCAGGAAAAGAGCAGGTTAAAGCAGTGACTTTAAGAAATGGAAAAGACTTGAATAAGTCTGAAAAGAAGGATGGAAGTCCTAAAAAGGATTTTGCATCATCTTCTTCCACTCCAAAACACACTGACTCACCCACTCCAGTAGAGTCTGATTTCACCTCACCTGTCCCTGACTTTCCACTTTTGTCTCCTGTAACTTCTACAGGACCCCAAAGAACAGTATGGAAACCTCAGAGAAACACCAGTAGGGATGTGTCACAATCTGGTGACAGTCCCAAGACCATTAGTAACACACCTCCCATAGAGACAGACACCACTTTATCCACCACTGTGATGAAACCTGTCTCTATCACACCTTCACCATCACCATCGCCTACACCTCATAAGACTACCACTCCTACTCAAGTCCCTCTCTATATCCCATACCCTCAAAGGTTAAGGAATCAGAGAGAGGAAGCTCAATTTAAACAGTTTCTTGATGTCTTCAAGCAATTGCATATCAACATACCTTTGTTGGAAGCAATTGAAAGAATGCCAAATTACACAAAGTTTCTAAAAGATATTTTGAACAAAAAGAAAAGGCTGACTGAGTATGAGACTGTAGCTCTGACTGAAGGATGTAGTGCTCTGTTAACCAAGAAAATTCCACCTAAGATGAAAGACCCAGGAAGTTTCACAATCCCGTGTTCCATAGGAGGTAAGACCATTAGGAGAGCCCTATGTGATTTAGGAGCAGGCATTAACCTTATGCCTTTGTCTGTCTTTACTACCCTAGGAATAGGTGAAGCAAGACCCACCACTATATCTATTCAGTTAGCTGATAAATCCATAGTTTGGCCTAAGGGCAAGATTGAGGATGTTTTGGTGCAAGTAGATAAATTTATTTTTCCTGCCGACTTTATCATCTTAGATTGTGAAGTAGATCAAGAAGTCCCTATCATTTTAGGAAGGCCTTTTCTAGCAACAGGAAGAACACTGATAGATGTCCAGAAGGGTGAGTTGACCATGAGAGTCCATGACCAAAGGGTGACTTTTAATGTGTTAGATTCTCTTAAGTACCCTGATGAGAGAGAAGAGTGTTCCACTCTGAGTGAGATAGAAACCTGGTGTGAGGAAAAGACTTTAGGAGAAATCTTATGGGATGCAGACACTGATGATGAGGCAGAAGATGACAGTGAGGAAATGCCCTTAGTAACTGCTGCATTTGAAGCCTTAGAGAATGAGGACAGGAAAACTCTTGTCCCATCCTTAGAAGTTGCACCAGACCTAGAGCTAAAACAACTTCCATCCAATTTAAAATATGCTTTTTTGGGAGACTCAGGAAAATTACCTGTCATTATTTCATCTTCCTTAGAGGCAGATCAGGAAGAAAAATTAGTTCAGATGCTTAAACTTCATACCAAGGCCATAGGATGGACCATTGCTGATTTAAAGGGCATAAGCCCAACAATTTGTCAACATAAGATCATTTTAGAAGATAAAAATTTTAACTCTGTTGAGCCTCAAAGGAGACTCAATCCAGTGATGAAAGATGTTGTCAAAAAGGAAATTCTGAAATGGTTAGATGCTGGTATCATTTATCCTATTGCCAGTAGCACATGTGTCAGTCCTGTACAATGTGTACCTAAGAAGGGTGGGGTAACAGTAATCACAAATGATAAAAATGAACTCATACCCACCAGGACAGTCACAGGTTGGAGAATCTGTATGGATTACAGAAGACTCAACAAGGCCACTCAGAAGGACCACTTTCCTTTACCTTTCATTGACCAAATGTTAGATAGGTTAGCTGGTAAGGAATTTTACTGCTTTTTAGATGGTTATTCTGGTTACAATCAAATTGCCATAGCACCTGATGACCAGGAAAAGACCACTTTCACTTGTCCTTATGGTACATTTGCTTTTAGAAGAATGCCTTTTGGATTATGCAATGCACCTGCCACTTTCCAGAGATGTATGATGTCTATTTTTTCTGACATGTTAGAAAACTCCATGGAAGTTTTTATGGATGATTTTTCTGTATATGGGACATCATATGATGATTGTTTACAAAACTTGGAAAAGATTCTTAAAAGATGTGAAGAAACAGATTTGGTTTTAAACTGGGAAAAATGTCATTTCATGGTTAAGGAAGGCATTGTGTTAGGGCATCTCATATCCAAAAGAGGCATAGAGGTAGATAGAGCAAAGTTGGAAGTAATTGAAAAATTACCAGAACCAACCACAGTCAAAGGAATCAGAAGTTTCCTTGGCCATGCAGGTTTTTACAGAAGATTTATAAAAGATTTTTCTAAAATTTCAAAACCTCTTTGTTTATTACTGCAACAGGACCATGCATTCAATTTTAATGAGGAATGTAGGATTGCTTTTAATATTTTGAAAAAGGCATTGGTCACTGCCCCTGTAGTAGTCACACCAGACTGGTCAAAACCTTTTGAGGTTATGTGTGATGCTAGTGATTGGGCAGTTGGAGCAGTATTAGGACAAAGAAAGGAAAAGATTTTTCATTCTATTTATTATGCCAGTAAAACTCTCAATAATGCTCAAATTAATTATACCACCACTGAGAAGGAATTATTAGCTGTGGTTTTTGCTTTTGAAAAATTCAGATCTTACTTAATGGGAACCAAGGTTATAATTCACACTGACCATGCTGCCATCAAATATCTTATTTCTAAAAAAGATGCAAAACCTAGGCTAATAAGGTGGATCTTGTTGTTACAAGAATTTGATTTGGAAATTATTGACAGGAAAGGCATAAATAATCAAGTTGCAGATCATCTGTCTAGGTTAGAGAACAAGACAATCCAGAACCTGGTACTGACATTTGTGAAACATTTCCAGATGAAAAGATTTTTACTGTAAAACAATTGTCAGTACCTTGGTTTGCAGATATTGTCAATTATTTAGCTTGTGGGATTATTCCTAAGGAGCTAAATAAACATGCACGAAGAAAATTAATTTTTGATTCAAAGAAATTTTATGGGATGACCCATTTTTATTTAAAATTTGTGCAGATCAGATGATCAGGAGATGTGTCCCTAAAGAGGAGACCACTCAGATAATCCACCATTGTCATTCTGGACCATGTGGAGGTCATTTCAGTGGCAGTAGGACGGCTGCTAAAATTTTACAGTCGGGATTTTTCTGGCCTACCTTACATCAAGACTCTTACAGTTTTGCAAAAAGCTGTAATGAATGCCAGAGAAGTGGGAATATCTCCCACAGAAATGAAATGCCTTTAAATGGAATTTTAGAAATAGAATTATTTGACGTTTGGGGCATTGATTTCATGGGACCATTTCCAATCTCAAACAACTGCTCTTATATTTTGGTAGCTGTAGATTACGTGTCTAAATGGGTGGAAGCTATGGCTTGTCATTCCAATGACGCAAAAACAGTAATTAAATTTTTGCAAAAACAAATTTTTTCAAGATTTGGTACCCCACGTGCCCTGATCAGTGATGAGGGTACACATTTTATAAATAAAATGTTGGAAAACGTCTTGGAAAAATATGACATTAGGCACCGGGTAGCTACCGCCTACCACCCTCAAACCAATGGATTAGCCGAACTTCTAATAGAGAGATAAAAGGAATCCTGGCTAAAGTAATTAAACCACACAAAAAGGATTGGGCATCCAAGCTGGATGATGCCCTATGGGCTTATAGGACCGCCTATAAGACCCCTATAGGGATGTCCCCATATAAATTGGTTTACGGAAAGGCCTGTCATTTACCTTTGGAATTGGAGTATAAGGCTTATTGGGCCATAAAAAAATTAAATCTGAATCTGACGAGGCTGGAAATAAAAGATTTTTACAAATTTGTGAATTGGAGGAACTTAGGAACAACTCTTATGAGAATGCCAAGCTTTATAAAGAAAAAACAAAAAAATGGCACGATAAAAGAATTATTCCTAAGGTACTCACTGAAGGACAGCACGTACTTTTGTTTAACTCTAGATTAAAATTGTTCCCAGGAAAATTTAACTCCCGATGGACTGGACCATTCACGATAGCAAAGGTTCACACCTATGGAGCTATTGAGTTAATTGACCCTGAGAAAGGCACAACCTTCAAGGTAAACGGTCAGCGAGTAAAACCTTTTTATACATCACCAGAAATAACGAGGGCTCAGTGAGAAACAACTTTAAAGTTTTACCAAAAATAATTTTTTCTTTCTTTTCTTTCATCTTTCTTTATTCTCATAACTACTGTACGTAATTTTTATATATACAGGGATTTTTCAATCCAGCACTGATTTCACAATAAATTAAGCCCACAAATCTGCGGCCCAATCTCGATATTTTTATCAAAATTCGGCCCAACTGGAAATTTCAACCCAATAAGACATTTTGTGGCCCACATCTAAAAATCCTAACAACTCTTACAGTTAAAATACTGATTTTTTTTAGAAAACAAAATATATATATATCAATTGTAATTTGAAAGGAAATTGTAAATAAAAACAGTGCAATTAATGCACCAATAGGAGGCGCAGCCTTTTGGCATGCAGGATGACGTTTTCACAAATCTGTCAACTCAAAATCCCTCTTTCTCTTTCTCAATCTTTCTCTTTCTCAATCTTTCTCTTTCTCAATCTTTCTCTCAGTCTGTCTCTTTCTCTCGCCTCCGATCACGAAGACCGCCCAGCGCCGCCGGCGACCACCACCCGCGCCGGTCACTCTCGTACATCCGAAGACAACAGAGTACGGTCGTACTCTCACTACCTCGTACCCGCTCTGCAACCTTCTGACTCCTCTGGTTAAACCCGTCGCCATCGCCGCCATCGCGTCGATCGAACCCATCACCGCCGACCAACCTCTGCTCCGCCAACGAAAGGACCCACCGCCACCATCCTCGTACCCCCGGTGATACGACAGCCGTCGCACCATCCTGCGACCACCGTCACCATCATTCAACTGCCACCGCCGCCCGCACCATCCACAGACACGAAAACCCTAACCCTAACCCTTTGTCCCTTTCTCTCGACGATGGGAAAATCAAACCCCCCTCCCCCCTCCTATAAATAAAGGTAAATCCCCAACATCCATCCCCATCGATGCCATGACTAGTCGAACCGGCCGCAAGAAACGAACCCAACGTCACCGAACCCGATCGGTGAATCGGACCTTCGTTGTTCCTACCACCACCGACAACCCTTCCCTCTCCGACCAAGCTTCCCGAACCACGTCGAAGATCGAACTAATACCGAATGTCGCTTCTGATTCGATCCACGCTCTCGCCGATGCCGCGGCGATGATGGCCGCGGTTCCGGAGTCATCGAAGGGTAAGGGTAAGGAACCCGTGGGTATGGACATCGATGGACCAAAACCACCCCCACCGAGACCTACATTTGACCTCAACCATACCCCCGGTGAACCTACGGGTACACCCCAAGACGTCCCACTCACCCTTGAAGCACTTATTGAGAATGCAAACCGAACCTTAGCCGTGAGTCTTGCAAGGTCCCAACTCGTACCACCACCATTGGCGTTAGAACAGCTACAAAGTACCCCCGGCCACCCATTTTCTGTGATAAACCCTTACCCACCAACTCAACCTAATTTGATGATGCTTAACATGCACGGTATTCCTGTCCCCTACGTACCACCACCAGTAGCTTTTGACAGACCCAATCCCCACTATGTACCACCCCCCATGGTCTCTATGACACCGCCATCACGTGTCACGGTTGCTAGTGCCACGCCTGTCCCGATAACATCCACACCAAGACTAAACCCCCTACCCCCGATTCGGAACGTGTACAGTCGTCGAGGCAATAACACGCGCGCCACTACCCCACCAGCCCCTAGTCCGATCTCTTGGGCACCACCTGCGGTGCCCCGCTCCAACCGTAATCCTCCAGCCTCTCGACACACTCGAGAGGAGGTACGACTCTCAACACTTTTAAGTAACGAAACCGCGTTCTTACGTTTTTCTGTTTATATAAATAAACTTGCACACTCACCAAAAGGATTCCTCGAGGACACGGTATCTCGATTATCCAATATTAAAAAGGTGATCACCGCGCACGATTGGGATATTTTATGTGCCGTACCCACTCCATATAATTTGAGTTGGGTACGAGAATTTTATACAGAGGCGTCTATACGAAAGGAACAACAAATCCCCGTTAGGGGAATACTTGTTGATTATTCCCCCGCCTCCATTCATGCACTTTTAGGCACGCGTCCGCACACTAACTCCAAACTGGACGTTTTACGTAAAAATTTATCAAAAGATGATTTGGATGATATATTGCTAACCCTTACCATCCCCGGTTCGGATTGGTATTTTGAGGGTCACGTTAGACACTTACGCATAAAAAGCCTTACTAACGAGGCTAATGTTTGGGCCCAGTTTATCAAACATACTTTGTGTCCTACGGGTCACAACTCTAAGTTGGGTATTGATAGAATTTTAATTTTATATTGTATCGTTAAACAATACCCGTTTGATGTGGGTGTGTTAATATCCAACAACATCAAAACAAGTTGTGTTCGGATAAATTGTAGACTTTTGTATCCTACTATTATCCACGGCTTAATGGCCAAAGCACAAGTATGGATTTTTCCAACGGACATCTTTCCAAAGGAAAAACTGGTTTTAGGTAGAAAGGTCCTAGGCAAACTTTTACGTTCTTGCTCGTCTAAGGAGACTGCTAATTCACCACCAACTCCCTATATACCCATCACTAAGGACCATGCTCACACTGAGCAATTTGTGGCTAACCCTTGTTTTAAGTTGCAGGATATCCAAGAACTCTTCCGCATGCACCACAACCACCAGCGGACCCTCAGTTGGATTTCACGTGTCCTCTTCGAATTCCGTTCCTACGATGTGCACCGTGATAGAATCTGGCGTGATAGTGTCCGAGTTTTGAACCGGGACCTGCTGTATGGTCTGCCTGCGTACCCATCTCTACCACCGTTGGAGCCGCTTCTCCAACCACCTACCCGCCGTTAGTCGGCCGTGGTTTGACATCTATTTTCTCTTTCTCTAACCTTACTTTATGTTTCCACTTCATACCACTTTCACTATATGATCTAAGTTTGAAATATCGTTCGCTTGCTTTATTTTTCTGGCACATACACATATAAAGTTTAGGGATGTTATCCTCTTTTCAAACCGCATGGCTTCCATTGGTATAAGCCATACATTGGCATATCTCTTGCATGATTATTTTAGCTTTGCATTAAGACACGGCTTGCACGGCTTATCCATTAAGCCACAGTTGGTTAATTGAAATTGTTAAACGCAACTACCTCATGAGTGTTGGAAAATCGCACGTACCACATGAGTTGTGATACGCACAATTCCATCACATACACGGGTATATGAGTCGGGCTTATTCATTAAGCCGAATGCGGCTATTAGCTTATCATAGGCCTGAACGACTCTCGGCCCACAACAGCCCCCCCCCATAATTTAATGCATATGTAATAAGCTCTCACCACCCCCAAACTACAATTACATGTGTCGTTTGCCACCCGAATGACCATTACCATTGGGTACGATGGATTTGGCACGGCTGCTGTTTGGTATCCCCACAGCCGTAGCCTGCTGTTTGGTTTCATTTCACAGCCGCAGGCTGTTGTTTGGACTACAAACCATCCGTCACTACGCATTATCTTTTTCTCTTTATTCTCACTTGACCGCTTTTTACTCATTCTCTTTTCAAACTTGTCATTTACTAGCTTTTCATGAAAGGTGGTAACTTAACATGCATTTCACTTTCCTAAACCACTCGGTGTCCCTAAGTTGTCCCATAACACTTGCGTTTTCCCAAAGATGGCCACTACGTTTTATTTTGAATTTTACAAACACATTTGCTAGCATGGCACGTTTAGGTTAGTCTTTGAATACTGACATGTGATCACACGTCTATCAATTCATCCAAAGAAGCTACACTCTCAACTAACTTCTTTCACCGTCTAACCTTTCTTTCACACAACTTTTTAACTTTCCTCTGATAAGCCTCACTTACTTTGCTTGAGGACAAGCAAAATTCCAAAGTTTAGGGATGGATAAAACCCTCCAAGCTAAAATACTAACCCAAATACTAACCCAAATACTAACCCACAATACTAACCCAAATACTAACCCAAATTTTTTCGTTTTCTCTTTCTTTATATCTCTTTCAAACACTATTATCTAAGCCCACTCACCATAAACTCACAAAGATGAGGTATGTGGCAATTCACCAAAATAACACATGAGCCAAGTCGAGCTAATGTCATACCTCAATATGAGATGATGGCAGTAAAATTGTGCCATTTTTTGCAAGATGTATAAATGCAAAAGTAAAGAAAAATAACACCTCCCTCTTTAACCCTCGAGCTAACTTTGGGATGAAAGAAATAGCAAGGCTAACCATGCGTTACTTTTCACTCACTAACACTAACTGTCAAATTAGTAAGGGTGTCATGTAAAGATTTATTTTACTAGTACCATCTTCGGGAAGACAATGGTCAAATTGACAGCTTATCACTGGCAAGATAACGAACTGAGTGACAACTTTTATATAAATTCAATTCTCTTTCGTTGCTTGAGGACAAGCAACCATTCAAGTTTAGGGATGTGATAAGAGCAAATTTATTACCCTAATAAATAATAAATCTCGTACATTTTTCTCACCTTTTCACATTCATTTTATTAAAAACACACTAAAAATCACCGCATGCACACTTTTGCTATAAATACACTTATATAAGTATTTCGCGCATTTTATCGCTTAAACTTAATAAAGGCTTTTATGTATTTTCAGGAACCAGTATCGTGGGCCGATTTTGTAGATTTCTTTTGCGGAGCAAGTCACCAAAGTTGGGCCGGAGCGTGGACGTTGGGCTGCCGCGGGTTTGGATCGACCATGGGCCGATCGATTTTATTGGGCCGAAGCCCATTACCCTTCTTTTATGAACTTTGCATCTATTTGGCCCATGATACTTGGCTATTTATATGTATGCTTGTATATGAAAAAACATAACTACTCCACTCTCACCATCCAACTCAAGAACATCATCATCATCTTTGTTCTCTCGGTTTCTAGCAAGAAACCGACCTCGCCCTTAGACAATCCCCTTCGCAACTACTACTCTTTTGTTTAGTTCGGGTTTCCTTTTTAAGGCCGAACATCGCTTTTGGATACTTGGTGATCTTAGCTTTCGAGTCCTCTAAAACTCGTTGTTTGACTCGAACGCATCTCCAAGTGTTTTGGTGAATATTTGGAAGTTTAATCTAAGTAACTTTCCAGTTATCTCATTGTCTTTTGTTTAATGTTTACTATCTTATACATATAATCTTATAACTACGCATACTTAGTTTTATGACACGAAATGATAATATATATATAGTCTTTGTTTAATAAATGTTTATTAATAATTCAAGCTAAGTATATGTTTTATTATCCATGTTACTAACTGGTCATTTCTCCAGTTTACCATATTGATTGTTTTTTCACTGGTCAAATTCCAGTAACGGCATTTTATTAACTGTCTTAATATCAACTGGTCACCTCCAGTAATAGTATCTTATTAATTGTTCTCATTATTGCAGTTTATAGTTCCCTTTGTGATACTAACGTTTTCTTATTAGTTAAAAAAAAAAATAGTCGTAAAATGCACCCAAGTATGATAGGTTAATTTCATAGCTTGGGGTGTAAGGTTCGCGGTAGGATTTTAATATGGTAAAATGGGAAAACAAATCTCGTATATAAAACTAATTTTTTTATCACCCTAAGTTTAAAGCCTCATTAAAGAATACCTTTGGATTATTACTAGTTATTTGGATATATGAAAATGTGGTATCTTTTCAGAAGCTACTAAAATGTTATTTTGGGGATATATGAGTGGGTGACAACACTCGTTGCCATTATCTCACGTCTTTAGCGTTTCATTAAAGAGTATATCCAAAAATTTACTAGTGATAATCCAAGGGCATGAAAATGTGTTAGTTTCTTAAGGAACTACAACTGGTATTATTCTCATCGCTGGTATCAGATATAGTATCCCATTAAAGATTATAACTTGATTATTTAATGATGAGACAATTGTATGAAAATGTGTTAACCTTTTAAGAGATTACTTAAGTGTTGATTTTTAACATATTTCGATACTTCATTAAAGATTACTTTTAACCTCATCAAGATATAATCTAGTTATATGAAAATGAGTTAACTTTCCAAAAGTTACGTGGATATCATTTCTGCATAATTAAAGTTATTATACGATTTGCCATCCATTTCATCTATTTTTATTCCAACTAACAATCTTACACCCCTGGCTCATTTTTATAATTGTTCTCTTACCGTAACTCATAATCAACCAACCAATCAAATACTTTTTCATCCAAACCCCATTTGAAGTTAACTTTCATAAAAACTGAATTTCGAAAGATTGTTTTCACCGCTTCCTTGTGGGATCGATATCTGGTACTTGTACCATTTTTATTACTTGTTTTTAGAAAAACGACAGTAATTAGAGGTTTATACTTGGACCGAAGATTACTTGTTTAATTTCTTTTTGCACACCTGTCTTTGGCACCGCTGCCGTTCAAATAATTAATAAAATAAATAATTAAAATCATAAAACGAACGAAAAAAGGGTTGTGCGAAATACCACGAACAATGCATATGGTCTAATTGATATAATTAGGGGTGAGCAAAATGTGGGCACTTGGCCAAAATTCATGGAGCTAGTCTCGAAACCAGCGTTTCCTGAAATGAAGGAACCAGTTCTTTATATTTGGTAATCGGTTCCGAGATCGCCACTTCCATTTCTAAGATCGGGTATCCGGTGTGTAATTTTTTTTTTTTATTGTTTTATGCTATAAAAATGTAATTATTAGTTATTAAATAGTCTCAACGTAACGAAATAAATATTACAAACGATGAAAACTTATCCGATAAAAACTAGATGCTAATAATTATATAAATAATTACGACTAGTTTTTGAAATGAAAATAACAAAAAGCACAAATTGAAATGTTAAATATGATATAAAAAATATCGAAAAACAATAAGTTGAGTGAAAAAAATAGTCGTAAGTGTGTAATCGTAAAAAAAAAAAAAATTCAATTTTAGTCTATTAAACATAATAAGTATATAAAATTATTTTTATTAAAAAATAGCGGAGTCAATTCTGATGGGTTGGCGGTGTCAAAAAAATCAAAAGCAGAACCAATTTCGGTTGGTTCCATATTTTAGGAACTGGAATTGGAACCAATCACATTAGTTCCCGTTTCAAAGCCGACAATTTTGAAGCGGTTCAATTCCCAAGACCGATGCTCCATTCTAATGCTCACCAATAGATATTATCATAGCATCTATAATAGTGAAATCTTTAAAAACTTTGATTTTATATT
>JARYMX010000680.1:0-12014 GCA_030169165.1 Centaurea solstitialis | reverse complement strand
TTATGGGGGAACATTCAAATTTTCCCCCCAATCTTTAGAATAAAACTTTTATTTCAATCGCCCTGAAAAAACAATGAAATGTGAATAATCCGTTCTTTTTTTGAAAGAAGGGGCCTTTTGGCGCTGCTTAAACAATTTTGCTTCCCATATTTACTTAAAAAAGCAATAATTTTAAATTTGGGCCCAAACAAAACTCAATCACGCGGCCGTCCCTTCAGTTTTTTTGAGGTCTTTTGGGTAAGGTACCCCAAAAGGAATCGGGACGACAAGGTTTCGTCGAAACCTAATTTTTCCAAAGAAATAATGTAAAAAACCGCACTCAAAAAGCATTCCCATTTTTAAATTTTGTAAAAAAATTTTTTTTAAATCCCAATTATGCCCCCCGGGGATTAAAAATATCTCTTCTCACCATCCCTAAGTTATGAGACAAAGTATGCATTTCGTTTCGGGCGTATTCATGTTACGTTTCTACCAATATTCTTTTTCCCATTCCGTCGAAAATCTATTTACGGAAAAACCTTAGACCCCCCCCTAGCCCTGCGGAAATGATTCCTCTGGCATTAGACCTTTACCAAATGATGCTTCCTAATCAAAATTATTTCTGGATTGGATTTCCTTGACTGCTACGGTTCCATTGCGGTGCTCGGGTAGAATTTTTTTAAAAAAGTTCGCCATGCTTTTAATTTTTTGTTTTAAGTTTTTTTCTTTCTAAAGGGGGAAAGAATAACCCCGTTGAACGTAATGATCATACGCTGAATGCATTTTTCCCTGTCCCATTATGGCCCCATTCTTCGTTTTTCCCCGAATCGATGACTATTCATCGCGATTACCTTGACCCCAAAGAAGAGTTCGCCCCAATGCTTATTTCGTCCTAGTTGATCCTGATTCGACATTAAAGTAATTGTTTTTTTTCCCCAAAACCGAATTTTTTGTCTGTAAATACTGCATACCTGATTCCTCCATAAATCGATTTGTTTCCCATGATTCTAGTCTCAATAAATTTACTAATTCTTACTGTTCATATATATAATGAAAACCACATCAATCGTTTTAGGGATGATGAATTCATTATACAGAGCTTTTCCAAATAGACTTTTTGGAGTTTCCCTTTGGCGCATCCTGGGAATTGAACCTACGAATTCCCATTTGATGGGTGTTTTTAACCTTCAGCCATGGAGTTTTAGGGGGTCATATGAATGCCCAAATTCCAATTCAAATGGAATTTTTAAACAAAAGAAATGAATGCTTAAGGGAATTCTTTTAGTTCTAATAAATCAGGGGGAATTTAATGACGGGACATGAATTCAATTCGGGTTTTAGAATTAGAGAGATATTAAAGAATCAAAAATTCTCACATCTTTTAGTTTCCTGGCCCCAAATTTCCCAATTCAGGGGGATCTTTATTCACTTTTTTTTTCCCCCAAGAACTTTTTCTAAAATTTTTTACTCCCGTTTTGGAGTATCCTACTTCCAAATTCACGGGGTTCAACAAGCAATCGATTTTTCACGAAAAGGGGTGAAATCCCTTTTTTGAGAGCGCCCCTTATATAGATTAACAATCGAAATATGGTCGAAAGAAAAAATCTCTTTTGATAGGGTTTTTTTTCCTATACCTTAAATTCCATGGACCCAGAAATGAACATTGGAAGAACCGTTGGGTCTTCCAATATCAATGTTGATTTTTTGCTCCTGTATTTTCCAAAAAGGGAAAAAAGACATGAGAGTTTTTTCCCTGAACCGAAAGAAGTACTTGGGTTTTCCCAAAAACAAAAAGTGTAGCATGCCTGAATCTAACTGGGGTTCGCGGTGGTGAGGGACTGGATCGGAAAAAAAAGGTTTTAGTTGTAAATTTCAATAAACCCCTCGCTGGAAATTGAGATCTTTTCAAAAAGAAAGATCTAAATATCTGGAGTTTTTCTTTTTATATTTTAGGATGAACCATCCGCAAGACCTGATTGGGAATTGTTTGATTGTCTTTCCTGAGAAGGGCAAAAAAAATCAACTGAATTTTGGGGCCCACTATTTGAAATCTTTGTGAAACCTGGATTTTTTTATCTCATTCTGCTTTTCGTAAAAGAACCAATTTTTAAATGGGGGGGTTTTTTTCCAAAAAAAAAGGGGGGGTTTAACTATTCAATCAAATGATTGACATGTTTCCCATCTCTTCTCGAAAAAGTGGGGTATTTTTTTTGCAAAATTGTGCTCATTTCATATGTGCAATTTCCCCCAAGATCTCTTCGTTAGTTTGGGGGGAAAAATCCGCCCCAATCGGATTTTTTTAGGGAAAGTACGAGAGAAAATTCGATTTTGGTTTAAAAATGTTGGTTGGAAACAAAGGATGGGTTTTTCGCAAGGTACGGAATGTAGTCAAATATTCAAATGATTCCACAAGATCAGTTTGTTCAAGTGGGATTCTACCTTTGAAAGGGACTTCGACAACCAAACTTTTTTCCTTTAGTAATGAGGATTCGGAAATATCACACTTGACAATCAAAGAAGATTTCAACAACTAAAAGAAAGATCGATTCTTTGGGATCCTCCTTTTTCTTCAACGAAGGAACAGAGATAAATAAAACCGATTCCCAAATCCTTTTTTAATTCCCAATGTCCCGGCTATTCAGGGAAACGGAAAAGCAGATGATAATCATCTGTTTCCCGGAAGAAATCGAAGAATTTTTTGGGAAATCCTACAAGATCCGTTCTTTTCTTTTTCTCTGACAGATGTCAAACTTCATCTGGTTCGAATCCTACTGAAGGTCCACTAGAGATCAAATTGTTGAAGAAACAACAAGATCTTTCTTTTTTTCCCGGCGATCGGAAAATAAAGAATGGTTAATCTATTCAAGATAATTAGTTTTTACAAAATACCGTCTCAATTCATCCATTTTAACAGATTCGGGATGGATATGGTTCCGAAGGATGAACCGATAGGAATTTTTCCCCCAAATTTCATTCTTTAACAAAAATCCATTTTTTGATTATTTCATCTATTCCATGACCGAACAGGGGGGGATAACTAAAAACCACGATTTTGAATCAAAAGAGAGATTTTTAAAAAATGGCAGATTTTTTTCACCTATCAAAAAACCGAGCCGATCTGGTTACATAAGAGATTTGCCTTTCTATTGATTTCCCTTTGGGTTGGGTCCAAAACCAATTTTTGAAAGGGGGATTCAACTCCAGGAAATGGAAAACGAATCTTTATTGGTTTTTTTGGTTCTACTTCCTATTTTTTTTTAAGAAGAAAACTTTTTTATCGAAGACAAAAAAAAAGGGGCCGGATCCCGCGGGAATGATTTGGAAGACCCCAAAAAAAAAAATAGGGATTTGCCAGCAACAAAAAATGGAGGGGATCAATCAATATAATTTTATCCGAAATCTGATTCAAATCCAAAAAGCACCCAAGGTACATAAAAAGTATTTAATCGTTTTTTTTTAATGAATAATCCGATCGCAACTTCGAATATGGAATTCAAAGGGGGCAAATAGGGAAAAGGGTACTCGAATCAAGAACTCTAATGAAAAATACATCAACCAACACTAATTTATTCCTTTTCTACTTCTTTTCCAAGTGCAGATAACCCAAGGGTTGGGTTTTTTCTACCAATTGGGGCCCTTCCTTCACCACCCCCATGTGGTTCTACAGGTTCAAACTTCTCTTACTACAGGGCGTTACTAGCCAACCTAGATCCGGCATCTCCAAAATAACTGGTCTCACCCCAACATTCCCCATTGGAATCAAGATGCTTAGCATTTTTGGATATCAAACGACCTCCCAGAAGTAACTTTAATTGGCCGATTTCCTTTTTCGAATCGTTTGCTACCACCCGCTGACTCAGCTAGATTGTCCAACCTTTCCAAGTGTATTTCTTAATGCCATTCTAAGGTTCATCGGTTCAATAGATTCTGTTATTATCAATCAAAACCCCCCCCAAACACTGTCAACTCCAAGACAGATTCATGAATGAGATGTTATCTATACAGATGGATCTTACATGTATAATAACCACAGTTGCTTTAGAATCCATGATTCATCAAACCATCTTGAATCTTATCAACTCCATAGTCTACCCGCATTTCATTGGCTTTTTGTTCACTCCTATTTCTATAATACTATGAATTTTATCAACTTCACAAATTATGGGTACGGACATCTCTGATTTTTGCCCCCGGGAATTTGAATTGCCACTTTCCACAATTAGTCGACCTCAATAAAATATAATATCCGAAATCTATCTCAAATCCTCATGAAGCAAGGACTACGGTCATTGATGCTTATAAAATTTGTTTCTCCAATTCATATGCATCAGAGTCAATAGAAATTATAAGAACATAGAACTCAATCATTGCGTTACCAAATTTCTTGAGAATTGAAGGTCAAATTGGTTGATCCATTATTTTTTTTCTCGAGCTGGAACCTAATTGGTTCTGATCAATTAATCAAATGTCTTCAAACCCAAATAGGCAATTTTCCATTTTTATAGAACTTGACCATATCAAGTATTCCAATTAGCCCCCCTGGGTAAATATAGTCTATCATCCAATAGAGATCAAGTATGCATTTCATTCGGTGTTTCATGGTTTATCTCTTCCTTATTCTTTTTCATTCCGCGAAAATCATTTACGAAGACACATCACCCCCTATGCCCGAGATCAAGTTCCTTCGCATCACACCTTACCACAATGATCAGTTCAAAACAAATATTCGTTTTGGATTGACTACTTCCAAAATTCCTGAATGCTTCGGGGAGAATTTTATCAAATTTATGCTTCATAAGATACTTATTGATATTACTCTTCCTTACAAGAATAATGAAGAACCTTGAAGCGTAGACAACTGGGGGCAAGAGATGCTTAAAAAAAATTTCTTTTTGATTTTTCTAAAAAATTTCAGGGGGAAATTTTAAATTGCGGGAAAAAAAATTTTCAATTTCTGGGTTTTAAAATTTGGAGAGAGAAAATTAAGAAGATCAAAAATTCCACAAAACTTTTTAAGTCCGGAACCCAATTAAATTTCAGGGGGATCTTCATTCCTTTTTTTCCCACCAAAACTTTTTAAAAAACCCCTTTTTGGACCCCGAATTTTGGAAAACCTATTTTTCACACAATTCACGGGGTTCAACAACAAGGGGATTTTCACGATAAAGGGTGTAATACTTTTTGATTGCTTTCCTTATTATGGGATTAAAAATCGAAAAATGGTCAAAGAAAAACCTCTTTTTGATGGGGCCTTCCCTTTTTACCAAAGAATTCCTTTGGGACCCAAAAATTGTTTACATTAAAAATTTCCTTTTTGGTCTTCCAAATCAATATTTGATTGTTTCGCCCTGTATCCCCAAAAAAAAAAGTTCTTTTAATTCCCTTTCCTAAGGGGAAAAGAGACGGGGTCCCCCAAAAACTAAAAATTTTACATCCTAATTTTACTGGTTCGCGGGGGTGGGGGCGGATGGGAAAAAAAGGGGGTTTCTAGTTGAAGTTATCTAATAAACCGCGCGGAAGGGGAACTTTTCAAAAAAGAAAAATCCCCAAATATCGGGATTTTTTTTTTGTATATTTGGGGAAGACCCGTTCCCCGAAAGGGACCATGTTTGGAAATTTGTGATCGTTTTTCCCTCAGAAAGGAAAAAAATTAAATCAACTTGAATTGGGGACCACTATTAAAATCTTAGTAAAACACGGATTTTTACCTGGGGGCTTTTTTTGGGTGAAAATCCCAAATTGAAGGGGGGTTTTTTCAACAAAAAGGGGCGGGGTCCCTTTCAATCAAAATTTTGACCCTTTTTCCCACTCCCGAGAACTTGGGCTATTTTTTTGCAAATTTTTGCCAATTTCATAGGGGGGGGGGGGGGGGGGGGCAATTCCCCCAAAATTCCTTCGTTTTGGGGGAAAATCCCCCAAAATCGGATTTTTTTGGGGAACGTCGAGGGGAAATTCTTTTGGGGTTAACAATTTTGGGGGTTTAAAAAAGGGATCGTTTTTTGGGAAAGGGTACGAATGGATCGTCAAATATTCAATATGATTCCAAAAAGATCTTTTTTTCTTTCAAAAAGGGGTTCTACCAATTAAAGGTCTTCGTCAAATCCAGAGATCATTTTTATTCCATTATTAAGGGGTCAATTTCACACAAAATCAATCAAAAAAGAGTTTTAAACAACAAAATAAAATCGATTTTTTGGGGAAACCCTTTCCTTCTAAAAGGGAAAAGGAAACAAGAAGAATAAAAACCTTTCCCCGGGAAATCCTTTCTTTTACCTCAATGCCCCGGGCTTTTTCAGGGAACTAAAGCAGATGATTAACATCTCCCCAAAGGGGAAAAAATAAAAATTTTTTGGGAATCCACAAATCCGTTCTTCTTTTTTCCCCGGGGAAGGGTCAGAATTTCACTTTCAAAAACAGAAGGCCCACTAGAGTTCAAAATTTGAAGAAACAACAAACTTTCTTTTCTCACAATCGAAAAAAAGAAAGGTTTAACAAATTCAAAAAATTTACGTTTTTACAAATACCCCCCAAATTTCAGATTTTAAACGATTGGGGAGGGTTTAGGGTTCCAAAGGAGGGGATAGGACATTTCCAACAAGATTTAAATTCTTGAACAAAAACCATTTTTTATTTTTTTCCCCTCTTTCCTTAACCAACAGGGGGGGAAAAACAAACACCACGATTTTGAATAAAAAAATTTCAAGAAAGGGCAGATTTTTCACTCTTTTCAAAAACCGACCATTTTGGGTGAAAAAAAAATTTTTCCTTTTTCAAATTAAATTCCTATGGAATTAACCAAAACAATTCTTAAGGGGAAATTCCCCCCCTCCGGGATAAATTTGGAAAACACTTTTTTTTTGGGTTTTTTAGGGGTTCTACTTCTATTTTTCCCTTTGGGGTCTTATCAGCCCAATAATTATTCACAAACTTCGTGTGGGGCTAATATTTTTTCTTTTTCCCCATCTAAAAAAACCTTTTTGCCCGCTTCCCCTTACCCTCTTTGGGGGTTTTTTTAGTGATAGGTTCAAAATATGGTTTTTTGGGATGGAATTTGTGGCGTCAACCTATAGGCTTTTTGGTTTTTCTAATTTCTTCCCTAGCCGAGTGTGAACGATTACCTTTTGATTTACCAGAAGCAGAAGAAGAATTAGTAGCAGGTTATCAAACCGAATATTCGGGTATCAAATTTGGTTTATTTTACGTTGCTTCATATTTAAATCTACTAGTTTCTTCATTATTTGTAACAGTTCTTTACTTGGGGGGTTGGAATCTTTCGATTCCGTACATATTTGTTCCCGAGCTTTTTGAAATTACTAAAAGAGGTAGAGTCTTTGGAACAATAATTGGTATCTTTATTACATTAGCTAAAACTTATTTGTTCTTGTTCATTCCTATCGCAACAAGATGGACTTTACCGAGGCTGAGAATGGACCAATTATTAAATCTTGGATGGAAATTTCTTTTACCTATTTCTCTAGGTAATCTATTATTAACAACTTCTTCCCAACTTATTTCACTGTAAAAGAATACTTCTATATTCGCGACTTGTGTCAAACAAGAGAAAGAAATAAGTATCCAATTTTTTATAGATATTCACGATATGCTCCCTATGGTAACTGAGTTCATGAATTATGGCCAACAAACAGTACGAGCCGCAAGGTATATTGGTCAAGGTTTCATGATTACCTTATCACATGCGAATCGTTTACCTGTAACTATTCAATACCCCTACGAAAAATTGATCACATCCGAGCGTTTCCGCGCGCCGAATCCACTTTGAATTTGATAAATGCATTGCCTGTGAGGTATGTGTTCGTGTATGTCCTATAGATCTGCCCGTTGTTGATTGGAAATTAGAAACTGATATTAAAAAGAAACGACTGCTTAATTACAGTATTGATTTCGGAATATGTATATTTTGTGGTAATTGCGTTGAGTATTGTCCAACAAATTGTTTATCAATGACTGAAGAATATGAACTTTCTACGTATGATCGTCACGAATTAAATTATAATCAAATTGCTTTGGGTCGGTTACCAATGTCAGTAATTGACGATTACACAATTCGAACAATTTTTAATTTGCCTGAAATAAAAACTTAAGAAAAATTCCCGATTAATGACTCGTTTTGATCTAAACTCATTTTGATCTAAAAAAACGAGGGTTTTTGTTTGGTGAATAACTATAATTATATTGATTAGGGAGTGAGAATCGTGTTTTAATTTATATTAAAAATATATTTATATAGTTTGAGGATTTGAAAATATATAGATTCAAATTACTCTTTCGAGAGATTAGGCTAATAACTATATCTACATCAATTCATATCCATGAAAATGGAATTTTTTAAATTTAATAGTTAAGAACTATTATAAAAAAGTAGAGTTACTTCTTTTTTCCTGACCGGGTCAATAAAGTTATGAAAGATTTTGATTTATTTATCTCTTATTTTATATATAATGGATTTACCTGGACTAATACATGATTTTCTTTTAGTCTTTCTGGGATTGGGTCTTATATTAGGGAGTCTGGGAGTAGTATTACTTCCCAATCCCATTTATTCTGCCTTTTCGTTGGGATTGGTTTTTGTTTGTATATCTTTATTCTATATTCTATCGAACTCCCATTTTGTAGCTGCTGCGCAGCTCCTTATTTACGTAGGAGCCATAAATGTTTTAATCATTTTTGCTGTGATGTTTATAAATGGTTCAGAATATTCCAAAGATTTCCATCTTTGGACCGTTGGAGATGGAGTAACTTACGTGATCTGTACAAGTCTTTTTGTTTCACTAATTACTACTATTCCCGATACGTCATGGTACGGCATTATTTGGACTACAAAAGCAAACCAGATTGTAGAGCAAGATTTGATAAGTAATAGTCAACAAATTGGGATTCATTTATCAACAGATTTTTTTCTTCCGTTTGAATTCATTTCAATAATTCTTTTAGTTGCGTTAATCGGCGCAATTGCTGTAGCTCGTCAATAATAACTCTGTAGAACTGGAAATAAAAAAACTTTGTTATGAGCTATCACATGCATTTCCTTTTTTCTATTTGACTTTGTATATAAAATAGAAATTCTTTATTAGTTCTATCTATTCCCAATATATTTCTTTATTCCATTACTCGTTATATTCTAGTCAATCCAATTGGTTAAATTGTTGTTCATATTGAAATGAATCGAGATTGATAAGGAGTTGGTTAATGATGCTCGAACATGTACTTGTTTTGAGTGCCTATTTATTTTCTGTCGGTCTATATGGATTGATCACAAGTCGAAATATGGTTAGGGCTCTTATGTGTCTTGAACTTATATTAAATGCGGTTAATCTCAATTTTGTAACATTTTCTGATTTTTTTGATAGTCGTCAATTAAAAGGAGCCATTTTCTCCATTTTTGTTATAGCTATTGCAGCTGCTGAAGCCGCTATTGGACTCGCTATTGTTTCATCAATTTATCGTAACAGAAAATCAACTCGGATAAATCAATCGAATTTGTTGAATAAGTAATATTATCATATAAATTATAATTTTCATAAATTAATTCAAATCAGCACGTCTGGCACGTAAGGTATTATCATGTTATCACAAACATAAGAAATCAAAGTATTTTGGCACTGTCAATCCAGAAATAGATTAATAAAAAAACTCGGAGAACTCATCGATTCATCTAGTATTTCAATATATAATTCATTTATAAATTTACTAGATTGAAACTTTATCACGTTCAAAAATGGATAGATCCAATGTCGCATTCAGTAAAGATTTATGATACATGTATCGGGTGTACTCAATGTGTCCGAGCCTGTCCCACGGATGTATTAGAAATGATACCTTGGGACGGATGTAAAGCCAAACAAATAGCTTCTGCTCCAAGAACAGAGGATTGCGTTGGTTGTAAGAGATGTGAATCCGCCTGCCCAACGGATTTCTTGAGTGTTCGAGTTTATTTATGGCATGAAACAACCCGCAGCATGGGTATAGCTTATTAATACGTTATAGAAAACCCTACTTGAGTCCATTTTATTTTTTTACCGCCAAAACCTGTGCCCAAAAAGAAAATATTTTGGAGCACGGGTTTTTCTGGTCCAAGTGTATCTTGTCTTTACCACGAACAAATTTCCTTGGTTAACAATAATTGTAGTTTTACCAATATTTGCGGGTTCCTTAATTTTATTTCTTCCACATAAAGGAAATAGGGTAATTAGGTGGTATACAATATGTATATGCATGTTAGAACTTCTTCTAACAACCTATGCATTCTGTTATCATTTCCAATTGGACGATCCATTAATCCAACTAGTAGAGGACTATAAATGGATCGATTTTTTTGATTTCCGTTGGAAATTAGGAATAGATGGACTGTCTATAGGACCCGTTTTATTAACAGGATTTATCACTACTTTAGCTACTTTAGCGGCCTGGCCTGTTACTCGGGATTCTCGATTATTCCATTTCTTGATGTTAGCAATGTACAGTGGTCAAATAGGATCATTTTCTTCTCGGGACCTTTTACTTTTTTTCATCATGTGGGAATTAGAATTAATTCCGGTTTATCTACTTCTATCCATGTGGGGAGGAAAGAAACGTCTGTACTCAGCCACAAAATTTATTTTGTACACGGCGGGAGGTTCCATTTTTCTCTTAATGGGAGTTCTGGGTGTCGGTTTATATGGTTCTAATGAACCAACGTTAAATTTTGAAACATCAGTTAATCAGTCGTATCCTGTGGCTTTGGAAATAATATTATATATTGCATTTTTTATTGCTTTTGCTGTCAAATCACCGATTCTACCCCTACATACATGGTTACCAGATACCCACGGAGAGGCGCATTACAGTACTTGTATGCTTCTAGCCGGAATTTTATTAAAAATGGGAGCGTATGGATTGATTCGGATTAATATGGAATTATTACCACACGCTCATTCTATATTTTCTCCTTGGTTAATGATAGTAGGCACAATACAAATAATCTATGCAGCTTCAACATCTCCCGGCCAACGGAATTTAAAAAAAAGAATAGCCTATTCCTCCGTATCTCATATGGGTTTCATACTTATAGGAATTTCTTCTATAACCGATACGGGGCTCAATGGAGCTATTTTACAAATAATCTCTCATGGATTTATTGGTGCTGCACTTTTTTTCTTGGCAGGAACAAGTTATGATAGAATACGTCTTGTTTATCTCGACGAAATGGGCGGAGTAGCTATCCCCATGCCAAAAATATTTACGATGTTCAGTAGCTTTTCGATGGCTTCCCTTGCATTACCGGGTATGAGTGGTTTTGTTGCAGAAGTTCTAGTCTTTTTGGGAATAATTACCAGCCAAAAATATCTTTTAATGCCCAAAATTGCCATCACTTTTGTAATGGCAATTGGAATGATATTAACTCCTATTTATTCATTATCTATGTCACGCCAGATGTTCTATGGATACAAATTATTTAATACTCCAAACTCTTCTGTTTTTGATTCTGGACCGCGCGAGTTATTTGTTTCGATCTCCATTTTTCTACCTGTAATAGGTATTGGTATGTATCCCGATTTTGTTCTTTCACTATCAGTTGACAAGGTTGAAGGTATTCTATCTAATTATTTTTATAGATAGTTTTCTTAAAGAAAAAAACTCCTATGATTTTTAAGAGTTGGTTGGCTAATGAAAAAAAAAGAAGGATTTTTATTCTCTTAATAAAGTAAAAACAAAATATGAATTTGAACCCAATATACTTGGCCTTCGCGAGAACCACGTGAATCACTACACTCCTTGATTCACATGGTTCTCGCCGATTGACACAAGGGTTTTTATACACACCGTATTCCACTCTGTTTGTATTCGTAAGAACTTTTCTTGAATTTAACTAGAGGTTAATGTAAATGAACCATAACTATGTAGTCCTATTCCTAATAGATTGATCCCAAAATAGCATATCCAAATTATAAGAAAGCCTAGAGTCGCCACAATTGCGGAATTTGCCCCCTGCAAATTTTTATTTGTTCGAGTATGCAAATAAATTGCGAATACGATCC
>JARYMX010000679.1:0-12087 GCA_030169165.1 Centaurea solstitialis | reverse complement strand
AAAGGAAAAAAAAATATTTTGGGCACGGGTTTTTTGGTCCAAGTGTATTTGTCTTTCCCACGAACAATTTCCTTGGTTAAAAAAATTTGTAGTTTTACAATATTTGCGGGCCCTTTAATTTTATTTCTTCCCCCACATAAAGGAAATAGGGTAATTGGTGGTATAAAATATGTATTGCTGTTGAATTTCTTCAAAAACCCTAGCTTCTTTTTATCATTTAAAAATTTGGAGTCCATTAATCCAATAGTAGGGGACTATAAAGGGATCGATTTTTTTGATTTTTTGGGAAAATTAGGAATGATGGACTGTCATAGGACGTTTTTTAAACCGGATTTATATACTTTAGTTTTTGGGGCCCTGGCCTGTTATCGGGATTCCGATTATTCTTTTCTTGATGTTAGCAATGTCAGGGTAAATAGGATCATTTTCTTTGGGGATTTTACTTTTTTTCATCTGTGGGAATTGAATTAAAATTCGGTTTTCTACTTCTTCATGTGGGGGGGAAAAAAAACGTCTGTATCACCCACAAAATTTTTTTTACAGGGGGAGGTTCCCCATTTTTCTTTTAAAGGGGATTTTTGGGTGTCGGTTTATTGGTTCAATGCCCCAACTTTAAATTTAAAATCAGTTAATCAGTGTATCTGGGGCTTTGGAAAATTTTTTATATATTGCATTTTTTATTGCTTTTGCTGTCAAATCACGATTTACCCTACAAAATGGTTACCGACCCCCACGGAGGGCGCATTAAGTTTATTGTATGCTTTGGGAAATTTTATTAAAAAGGGAGCGTATGGTTTGATTGGATTTATGGAATTTATTACCAAGTCTTTATATTTTTCCTTGGTTTTGATAGTGGCCCCAAAACAAATAAATTTTGCAGCTTCAAATCCCGGCCCCAAAGGAATTTAAAAAAAAGAAAAGCCTATTCTCCGTATCTCTATGGGTTTTATACTTTAGGAATTTCTTTATAACGATAGGGGCTAATGGAGTATTTTAAAATTTAACTTCATGGATTTATTGGTGCCACTTTTTTTTTTGGCGGAAAAGTTATATAGAATAGTTTGTTTATCTCCCCGAAAAAATGGGGGGAAATAGATCCCCTGCCAAAAAAATTTCGATGTTTAGTTGTTTTCGATGGCTTCCCTTGCTTACGGGTATGAGTGGTTTTTTTTGCGAAATTTAGTCTTTTGGGAATAATTACAGCCCAAAAATATTTTTTAATGCCCAAAATTGCATCACTTTTTTAATGGCAATTGGAAGATATTAATTATTTTTTCATTTCTTGTCCCGCCGTGTTTATGGATACAAATTATTTTAATACTCCAAACTCTTCGTTTTTGATTTGGGCCGCGCGAGTTTTTGTTTGATCTCATTTTTACCTGTAATGGTATTGGTAGTATCCCCATTTTGTTTTTTCACTATAGTTGCAAGGTTTAAGGTTTCTATCTAAATTTTTTTATAGATGTTTTCTTTTAAAAAAAAAATCTATATTTTTTAAGAGTTGGTTGGCTAATGAAAAAAAAAAAAAGGATTTTTATTCTTAATAAATAAAAACAAAAAATGAATTTGAACCAATATATTGGCCTTCGCGAGAACCACGTGACCTACACTCTTGTTTTCCAGGTTCTCGCCGATTGAACAAGGGTTTTTATAAAACCCCGTATTCCCTTTTTTGTATTGTAAAATTTTTTGAATTTAACTAGAGGTTAATGAAAAAATAAACCCAAAATATGTGCCCTTTTCCTAATAGATTGACCCCAAAAGATACCCAAAATTATAAAAAAGCCTAGAGTCCCCAAAATTGGGGAAATTTGCCCCTGCAAATTTTTATTTTTCGGTATGCAAAAAATTGCGAATACGATCAAGTAAAAGGCCCAATTTTCCCTTTTGGTCCAAACCCAATATGACCCCCAGCTTATTAGCCATACTGCTCTGAAAGAATCCCGTGGTTAAAAAGAAAACCCTAGGTAATCACACGAAAACCAAAAACTAATTGTTAAATCTTTTGGGCCCTTGTTAGTTTTAGCAAAAAAAAAAAGAATTTTTTTTAAAAAAATATTGTTTTTTCATTCTTGTTTTGGATTTCACAAATAAAAATGAATGATTTAATTGTAAAAAATTATTATTTTTAATATAAAAAAGATTTTAAATGTAATGTTAAAAGGTATGATAAAAATGATCCACAAAGAAGAGCGCATGCTAAATTTTTCTTATTTACGGCTTTTAAAACCCACTCCGATTGTAGAGCGGGGTACAAAATTTTTGGGGGTTTTATGTATTTCATTTAAAAGCCCCGAAGTAGCAAGCTTGGTAAAAATGTCTTGAGGCAGTTTTGTGGTTAAAAATTTTTTTCTTATTTTAAAAAAGGGGGATATATGAAAAAGGGAAAAAAATCTGAAAAAAAGATTAATGATATATAAATCACTTAGTGGGAAAGGGCCCCGAATAAATCCAAGAGTGTTTAAATAACCTGTTAGACAAAAAAAAGTGCTATCACCCTTTTCTGACGAATCATATGGTTTTTTTTAAAATTTCTTGCCCAAAAAGGTTATCAAATGAATTTAATTACAATTGAAACACGAAAAAGAAAAATGATTAAATATGTCTAAGTTGAAAAAATATAAAAATGAAAAAAAGGGGGGAATCCCCTAAAATTAATTTAATTAAAAAAATATAAAACGGGGGTTTAATTTATTTTTATTATAGGATCTATTGGATTATTTTTTTATTATATTATAGGATCTATTTGGGTCCCTTTTAAGATGGTGCCCCCATCGGACTCGAACCGAGATGTTAGATGTTCTAAAAGGGGGTGTTACCCATTTCACCATGCGGTTGCTCGAACTCATAATAGCCTTTTTTATTCCCAAACGTCGAGATTGAACAATCAATTAATCAAAAAAGTTTTTTAGTAAAATGAAAATTTTAAAAAAAGAGTTAAAAAATAATTTCAGGTTCTTAGTTTTTGGGTGTCGGGGTTTTTATTTAGGCTTTGCGTAGTTTTTCCTGTCTAAAAACCAAATTTTTCAATAGGAATTTCTCCCTAGAATAAAAAAAATGTTTTTTATATTGAGCTTATTTTTTTCTGTTTATTGATTTCTAAAATTTTAAAAAAAAAATAAATTTTATCAATGAATCCCAAAAAAACCCATTTTGGTTACTCAAATTTACACCCTTTTTTGTACATAATTCTCAACAATTAAGTTTTTTATTTAGTGGGTAAAAATTGGGATATATGGAAATCCTTATGTAATTCCGAAAATTAAAAAGTCAGAAAGTTATCAAAAATAAAAATTTTTAAATGGAATCAAAAGTTTTTAACAAATTTATTAATTTTAACGAAAAATATTATATTGCCCTTTCGAGAAAGATAAAATTTTTTATTTTGTAAAAGGGCGATGGGGGAAAAAAAGACTCCCCCCCCCCACAACGTGAGCGAAAATATACGAAAAAATTTTAAAAAATCTTGTATTTTTTTCTTTATTCTTTTTTTTGATTGGAAAAAAGAAGAATTTTTCTTTTAGACATCTTAGAAATTAAGTTGAACCCGGGGTTTTTTCATTTGATTAGAATAGGGGTCCCCATTTGAATTTTATATTACAAATTCCGAGCCCCTTTTGCGAGAAAATCCCTTTCCCATTATTCCAATATTTTAATTTTTGGACTTACTTTTTTGTCGTAAAAAAAAATTTTTTAATTCCCCGGTAGAAAAGAGATTTGCTAATGACAAGCTTTTTAAACCCCCCAATATCCTTTCCTTTTTCCAAATATTCTTTCGAAAACGCTTTTTTGATATAGAAATCGTTTTTTTGGATGCCTTTTAAAAAAATAAGAAAGTTTTCTCTTTTTTAGTTGGTGTGAAAGAAATTTTTGTTTAAAAGTTATTTTTTCTTTTTTATCTTTTTTCTCTAAAAAATTTCTTTAAAAAAAGAATTAAAATATGTGAAAAAATCTCTGAAAATTTGTTCAAAAATTATCGAAAAAAAAAATTTTACCCGAAAAATACAATATTTTCGTTTAAAACCCAAAAATATTTGGATTGGGGGCTTTAGTTTTCGTTCTTATCTCTTAAATTTTATCTTTAGAATCCCTAGTATATAAAAAAAAACTTAATAAAATAAAAAAAAGAACCCAAAAGACCTTGATTTTCATCATTCTAACTTTATTTACATGTAAATAAAATACCTCAAAGGATTTGTAAAATTTTTTCCTAATAAAAACTTGAGTCTTTTTTTATCAAATCGAGGAAAAAATACCCTAATTCAAATTTTTAAATTGAATGGACTATTAATAAATCTGTTAAAGGATATGTGGTTTGATAAAAAAAAATCAGATTTTTTTCTTTCCCGTAAAAAAATTCATTTTAGATCTGAAAATTCTAACGTTTTTTAAAAAACGTTTTGATTGAATGGAAAACAATCAACCCCTAATGAATTAGTTTAAAGAGTTAAAATAAACAAATAAAAAAAAGAGTTTTTATTTCTTTTTGGTGACCCTTGATTCATTTAGCATCAGTACCTTTTTCGGTTTTTTTTTTTCCCGCTTTGAAAATAAAAAGAATTAATTTATTTTGCCCTTTTTATTAAAGATTGTTTTTTTTAAGAACTTGGCAACATTTGGGCCAATGTAACTTTTTTTTTTTTTGTTTTTTTTTTTTTTTTTTTTTTTTGGGGTTTGAAATTTTTTTTTTGGGGTTTTTTTTTTTTTGGGGGTTTTTTTTTTTTTTTTTTTTTTTTTTTTTTTTTTTTTTTTTTTTGGGGTTTTTTTTTTTTTTTTTTTTTTTTTTTTTTTTTTTTTTTTTTAAATTTTTTTTTTTTTTTTTTTTTTTTTTTTTTTTTTTTTTTTTTTTTTTTTTTTTTTTTTTTTTTTAAAATTTTTTTTTTTTTTTTTTTTTTTTAAAATTTTTTTTTTTTTTTTTTTTTTTTTTTTTTTTTTTTTTTTTTTTTTTTTTTTTTTTTTTTTTTTTTTTTTTTTTTTTTTAATTTTTTTTTTTTTTTTTTTTTTCAAAAAAATTTTTTTTTTTTTTTTTTTTGGGGTTTTTTTTTTTTTTTTTTTTTTTTTTTTTTTTTATTTTGGGTTTTTTTTTTTTTTTTTTTTTTTTTTTTTTTTTTTTTTTTTTTTTTTTTTTTTTTTTTTTTTTTTCCCCCCCCCCGGTTCATTAATGTAATAGTTTTCTAATTATGAATTCTAATATTTCTTCTATAATTTTCTTCCAAAAAATTATAGAAATTATTTGTAAATCCCTTATAAAAATCTATATAATTTTTCTTAAAATTTCCTTAAATACCCATAAAATATATGGATTCTTTAGTTTTTTCTTATTCTTAAATTTACTTTAATCTAGTATTTAAAAACTTATTAAATAAAATAAAGACTAAAGACCTTGATTTTTCATTTAAACATATTTACATGTATATTAATCCCTCAAGGATTGAATTTGGCCTTACTTGAGTCTTTTTTAAATCTAACTCGCAGGAAGATACATAAATTCAATTTTATAATTGAATGGCTATTAATATTTTATATGTGGTTTGATTAAAAATTATTGTAGATTTTTTATCATTTCCCTCTTTTTTTGATCTAACATATTCTAATTCATCTAAAATAGTTTTGATTGAATGAAAACAATAATTATTAATTAGTAATGATAACAATAATACAAATCAAAGAAATTATAATTTCATTAATTGACTTATTCAAATTGAGATCCTTACCTTTTTATTTTTTTTTTTTTCTTTTTTTTTTTTTTTTTTTTTTTTTTTTATTTTTTTTTTTTTTTTTTTGATATTTGCGATTGAAAAGTCAGAATAAATATAATATCAATTATTAATAAGTTGTGCATATTTTGATTTTTATTGGACTTTTTTCGAAAGGGTAAGATCGGTGAATGGAAACAATTAATTAAGAATAAAAAACTTTTTTTAGGAACAGAATTCATATGCGTGGATAATTCCTTTTTCCATTCCAGTTCCTATGTTATAGGGTTGGGACTTTTCTTTTCCGACGGAACAAAAGTCTTCGTCGTGTGGGTTTTCAGAGCTTTTTATTGTTAAGTATAGTCATGATTTTTTCCATGAATTGTCTATTCATAAAATAAATGCAGTTCTGCTTAAATATGTATGGTCTTGGATTATAAAAATGTTTTTTCTTTAGATTGGATACTTGACATCCATTTACTTCAAATTGTAATATAATAATATTTGGGAAATTCGGTTCATTTATGGGATAATTAATGTATGCCAGGTTTTGAGATTTTATAATATGAATTTTACTCCATGTTGGGAATTATCTAGTTCAAATTTATAAAAATTTATATGTTGGATTGTTGTAAGTTCTTCTTATAGGATTTTGGTTCACTGACTTGCAGCAAAGTGAAAGGTTGTAATAATGGGTTTGGTTTTGGTTTATTGGCTTATTAGGGTTTTTGTTTAAGGGAGTTATTTGGATTTATTCCAAATATTCAACTTATTTCTAAATGGAGGGTAATTTTATTTTTTGTGCGCATGTTATTTTCCGGTCAATCTAAATCGCACAATTTTAAATTAACTCCAGAATGAGAAGGCCACTCATTTCGGCCCTGAAACATGATACGAAATGGGAGCGATTTTTGTAGTCGACTTACTCTTTATAGTCATACCAAAAAATGGATTTATTCTTATAGGGATAAAACAATTTTTAGGCTTAACTTTGCTCTTGTCAAAAACATTAAGTTTTAGCTATTCAACAAGCTCAATGGTTATATTGTTGAGCTAGGTATGGGTCTTATCAATCTATTATTCATGTAATCATGCTTATTAAAATTATGTTTTGGATCGGGATGTATTCTATTGGAAATTTGGTATGTCCAAAAAAATCAATATAGGCTTATGGGGTTTAACAACATGTACAACTATAAATAATTCTTTATTAGAACTCTTTTGGGCCCCCTTGTTTTGACAAAAAATCTCTTATGGTTGTTGTATTAACTTCTATTTTGAAATACGTCACGGCGGGCTAACGCTTAATTGTGGATTATTATTACTTTAAGGACATTTAATGTTCATTTAAAATTCATGGAAAAAGAATACCCTTTCTTTATATCTTGGGTAAAAAGGTTCAAATAGTAACAAAACTTTCGTTGGTTAATTTATTAAAAATGAGAACGTCTTATTTTTTATCAAAATAAATAAAAATTGAAGAATGAAGATAGCAACCCTTTCTTCTTTCTCATTTGAATATGACATTTCGTACTTATAAACAAATAACTATTATTCATACTTATTTTAAAATATTTATTTTCGTTGGTTTCGGAATTCCTATCAATCAAGAGGGAAATTGGTATTATTCGATAGTTTAACAACCTCATTAAATAATTTTGTACTTAAATTCAACCAATTCAAAGTTCTTAGGGAATTTTGTAAACTGATATTTATCAGATAGCTTTTTAAATATTAAGATTTTTTATTATAACCTTTTATTACTTTCAAATGATTGTTATAATTATAAAAGGGTTAAGAATTTTTCTATGAAAATAAAATGGATATATTTGGCATATAATGGGTAAATAGATGCTTTTTTAACATTAAATGGGGTAAAATATTTGGGCCAAATTACCTTTTATTTTAAAGAACATTAATGACGGAATTAATGATGGTTTAGAGTTTTTTTAAAGGTAATTAATTAGGGAATACTCTTAATCTGTTCTTTTTTTTTATGATAATTGTTTAATTATTTTTTTTTAATCTTAATATAAACCCAAAATCATTTCAAATAAATTTGTGACCATAATATCAACCAAAAAACTATTTAAATGCTATCTAGCTTGATCGAACATAAAAGTTGACAAACTTAAATAATTGGAAATGATGATTGAATAATTGAAAATGCATTATTCAGGATCCTAAGATGAGAACGCATTGAAATTCTGGTTAGACCTAATAAAATTAAAGAGTCGTGTTAGATTGAGAGAAATAAACAAAAGATCGTAGCATAAATTATTGTTAGGTTTTACCAGTTAGTGCAAGAGCGCTTTAATAGATCGATATGAACATTATGAGCTGTCCGCTAAAAAATTTTACCATCCTTCTTACTCTTTATCCATTTTCCATAACGTTGGGGAAGAAGGTGGAGGGTCATGGAGAATGTGGTCAGAAATCATATAGGTCGACCCAACGACCGATTGATTATCTTATGCATAAGGTATAGATTACGTAGAAAGATTTCAATATCACAACCTCCTTTTTTTTCTATTGCATTTCTGATTTTATATGATGATTTTGAATTTCCATATTAGAAAGAAATAGAAAGAGATAGAATAGAAATGACATTTTAGTCAATGACACCAAAAGGTATAAAGAATGGAATTGGGATATGGATGGAATATAATGAAAATAGGCATTTGAGGTTCCTATGAAATGAGGCATGGAGGGACCCTACGAGAAGTTCGGAGTTACGAAGGAAGCTTCGAGTCATTTGGTCATGGGTTGGACGGGAAGGAAACTCTATGAGATCAAATTCCCGTCCTCAGTAGCTCAGTGGTAGAGCGGTGGCTGTTAACGATTGGTGTAGGTTCGAAATCCTACTGAGGAATTTGAAAACAACGTCAAACCTCGGTGTAGGTCGGGATCTCCTTTGTTCCATACCCTGGGGTATTTACAATTACAATTTTAAAAATTCTCGATGTACTGTACTGGGCAGTGCTTTCAAAGATGCAGTTATCGATTTCCCGAAAAGGCCCCCCAAATTTTCCCGGGCAAAGCAAACATTTATGACGAGGAAGCATTTTTGTATCTGTTTAATATTTACATTGCATGCTATTCTCCATTGATGGAAAAGTTTGGCCTAATAACAAAAATACCAAGGGGAGATAAATACGTTAAGGTTACATTCCTAAAATAAAAAAAAAATTTCATTCACATTTCACAAAATACACCCCACAAAAAAAAAGTTCAAGCTTGTCCACTATCCGATCATTTTTCCTACCCCAAGGAAAGGCATTTTGGGCCGATTGGCGAGGAGGGATTCGAACCCCCGAACCGTGGTTAACAAGTGCTAACCCTGAGTAAGGCCCAATCCGTCTCCATGGATCTGTTTGGAGAATACCTAAAAAAAAGAACTCCTCCACCAATTTGGTTAAAAATGTAAAATTTATCTCTATAGAAGCTCCGGTTCAGAAGGGAGATGGGTAAATTTGGTTTTAATAAGACGACCTTTTTATTTCATTTTTTTTTTTCATATGGAAAAAATAAAACGGGAGGTAATTTTGACATCTGGATCGGTCATAATTTCGCAGCCTCCCACTGTACGCAGTAGAGTTTAACCAAGTTCGAGGATGGATTGGTGTATTCTACGCTAGGAACTGATTCAACTACAAAAAAGGGGAAGAAAAATAGATGCGGGGCCAATTGAGGGGGGGGAACAAAAGATTTGCCTATCCACTCTTGGTCGATAGGAGGCAGAGTTTTTGGGTTTTTTATGGCAAGAGTTGAACAATGAGTTTTTTTAAAGAGTTAACAATGAAAAGTAATTGTAGTGCCCGAAATTGATCGGTTGTAGGAACAAGGTTAATCTACCGTCTGTTAGGATGAGATACATACTTGCACTTCCACTTCACACTATAATAAACGCCTTCGCGTGACCTTTTTGAATTTCAAAATTCTGTCCTCCATCCCGCAGGGGCCGGGAAACCGTTCGCTGTTCGGCTTGACCGCAGTCTCTGGGAAGTCGGAATAGGAGAGCACTCTTTGGGGTGGGCTTATACTTAGATCCCTTCACAGTTATCGCTCGACTTGGCTACCAACGTTCCGGGTCGATAACTGGTTTAACCTGAGGGTCTTCCGGTCCTTTTCATAGGGAACCTACCTTTAAGCTTTAATAATTTACGGACGTATTACGACGAACTGTTCACGCGTTCTTGAACCCCTCTTTACCGCTTTAATGGGCAACAGCCCAACTTGAATACTACAGCCCAGTGTGCGAAGCGAACCCCATGTGCCAACCTTCCGTGATGTGATGGGGAAGATCTGCCTGTTCTCCACAGAGTAATGTTTATCCTTGAGCGCGACACCATCTGAGTGGATCATAAGTCCGACTTTCGTTCCTATCGGGTTGGCTTAGCAAGCCATGCCTTTAGAGGGAATCTCCCGCCGAAAACACTTTGCAGCCCTTTTTGGGAGGCCTACGCCTAGAAAGCTCTAATCAGATCCCTTCCCAAAAGAGTGATCTGGCCAATTCCGCCTCCAGAGGGCCTCACAAAGGAGGATCCCCCACGGAGATGACCTGTTCACCCCAGGAAGGCCCAAAGCCAATTCGGACATGAGTTTTATGGTTTGGGTGCAGGATCCCATCTGACAGAGGTATTTAACCGGCCTTCTCTCCGAGACAGTCCCCGATCGTTACGCCTTTCGTGGGGTCGGAAACTTCACGCAAGGAATTTCCTCCTTAGGACCGTTAAGTTCGGCCGCCGTTCACGGGGCTTCGGTCGCCGGCTGTCATAGGTCACCAACTTCTTGACTTCGGCATGGGCAGGCTCAGCCCATACATGTCTTACGACTTTGCGTGAGACCTGTGTTTTTGGTAAACAGTCGCCCGGCGGTTCACTGCGACCTTTGTGAGGGAGGCCCTTCTCCGAAATACGGGGTATTCTTGCGAGTTCCTTAGAGAGTTTTCTCCCCTAGGTCATTCTCTACTCCCACTGTGTCGGTTTGGGTACAGGTACCCTTTTGTTGAATGTCGAGCTGTTTCTTGGGAGTATGGCATGGGTTACTTCAAGACCTACGCTGGTACTCGAACAATTGGCTCGAGGCATTTTCTCTACGCCTTTACCCTGAAGAAAAGGGTCACCTTACGTCCTTGAACCGTAACCATCTTTCGGTAACTAGCCTCTCGTCCTGGGACCAACAAGGGAGTAGTAAATTACCTGTTGTCATCGATACCCTTTGGCTGATTTAGCCTGCTCCTCCGATGGAGACTTCGGAGGAACCTTAGGTTTTCGGGGAAATGGGAAATTTACCATGTTTGCGTTACTCAAGCCGATTCTCGTTCCGCTCGTCACACGCTCGGGGTGCTTCATCTAAGGGGAAGTTACCGATGTATTTTTACATCCACAGCTTCGGCAATGTTGCCCTTCATCTTCGGCGCAAGAGCGCTCGATCAGTGAGCTATAAGACTCTTCAAGGGTGGCTGTTCTAGGCAAACCTTGTGTATCTGACCCTACCTCCTATCACTGAGGGTATTTGGGGCTTGCTGGTGATCCGGGTTTACCCGACGATGAATTATCCCCCATCGTTCACTGCCGCCTAGACCTGTATTTTGGGATTTGTATTCGGGTTCCCGATTTGGTACCTCGGGCCCGCACCGAAACAGTGTTATTCCCTTAGATCATCTCTAGTATTTTTCTAACGCATTTCCGGGAAACCAGCTAGCTTGGGTATCGATTGGATTTACATAACCACAACTCATCCTATTCTTCAAATCAGTCGGTTCGGATCACTTTATTTCACCAACTATCATCCTGGTCATGGATAGATCACCCAGGTTCGGGTCCTAATCAGTGACATTTGCCTATGACTCGCTTTCGCTAGGCCGGTGGGCCTCCAACATGCTATGAGTCGCCGGCTCATTCTTCAACAGGACGCGTCAGAGCCCGGCTCTCCCACTGCTTGGGAGTTACGGTTTCATTTCTATTCACCCCGATGGGGGTTCTTTTCACCCTTCCTCACGGTACTACCTTCGTCATCGGTCACAGGAGTATTTACCTTGCAGGTGGTCCTTTGTGATTCAACGGGATTCATCGTGCCATTTAGGGGAGAGGTAAGCTAGTGATGTTTCAAGGACTTTCGCCATCAGGTTAAATTCTGATTCGCTAGCACAGACTTTTTGCTCCCCAAACCGTTTTCACGGTTAGTAGCTGTCCTTTCTCGCCGTACTCGGGAACCCTTTTGCTTTCTTTTCCTCTGGCTACTAAGATTTTACTTTCCCAAGGTTGTTATTGCCTTGCCATGGATTCAGCAGCATTAAAAGTTAAACATTCTGAATTCGATCATTAATTTAACTCCACATCGGTATAACCTTTGTTTTCCTGGTCCAAATTTGTTTTCCCTTTTTAAT
>JARYMX010000068.1:0-113563 GCA_030169165.1 Centaurea solstitialis | reverse complement strand
TAATATTTAGATCCTGTCACTTACGCCTCGCGACACAGAGGGAAAAAGCCTCGAGTCCCAATTGGGGTTTTAAAACCTTGGTAAGAACAGGTTATTGGTGGACCTTCCCTTAAACAAGTCACAGAGCTCCCAGAATGTTAGCTTGATGAGCCAAGGCATGCCTTAGGAAAAAACTGACTTCTAGGTGTAAGGTCAGCTTGCTCAATTATCACCCCTCCAAACACACATGTGGCACATGAACATCACTAAGGACAAAACGAGAATGCCTAGCTTACTTCTATTAAATCATCAATGTTGCATGTCTATATGACCTTGTTTCCTCTGTGATGTATCACTAAGAGGTCAAAAGTAGGCCCTCGTTCACCAAGACAAACGTATCCCATCCATTACAGTCAGTCCCAATGCTGGATGATACTAAGAGGGCTGCGCTCTACGAAGCTTTCTTTGGTTTCATTTTCACTAGAATAGTTGGATGCCTAGCAGTGCTTGTTACACTATCTTTATTTCCATCAGAATAGCTGGATATAATGCCCTACCAATACATGCCATACTTTCTTTATTTACCGAACCTAGAGGAGGGTTCATAGAAACACATAAGTGGTACAAAATCATAAAGATATTAAAGCGCAATGATTATATGATATGAAACCAAAACCGAGGTACCTGTGTGATATTATTCAAATTGTGTTGTGCGTCAACTGTAGGTATAAATTTGTGCACATTCACAATGGTCTAAACTCTACACCTTGTAACTACTATTTTTACGGAGCATTGTCTCTCTTAGCTATTTCAAGAAAGACTCAAAACTATTTTTTACCATATATATATATCCTTCAAGATAAGTAACCCTCAGTGTGAAACAAATTACAAGCAACTCATTTTGGAGGTAATATAATATTTATATACAGCAACATAAACTCACACACACTTGTCACCTTTTGTGAGACTTGAACCCCTGTCGTGGAAGGAGAGAGAGAGAGGGGGGGGGGGGGTTACCGGATAGTCGGATACCACTAGGCCGAAGGCCCTTTGGTGCAAGCACCTCATTTTATTGGCAACTCAAATCATTCTTTTGCAATAACAACAGCTAAAAACCCTAAAGAGCACAACAACTAGAAGTAAAATAAATCATATGAAGAAAACAAGAACATAACACTACTCTAGAAGGGCTAACAAAAGAATACAAGAAAAACCTGCCCAAAATACCTCATTTCCTTCCATTGAAAAATCATAAAATCCACCATAATCATTACTCTTTCATTCGTCAAACCTAGTCCTTTTTTCATATTAAAATATTGATATAGATTTTCTTAGCATTGGACACCAACAACCACTCTATTTCACAAAAAGGTACAAAGAATTCATAGCAAGCCAATAAGTAACCTCCGCAGGAAAACAAACCACAGCTTTGTACTAGAAAAAACAATTTCACTCAAATTCTCTTCATCTTCGTCAGGTAGTTGTTACCTATCTCATGATGCTAACAAATTAAGCAGATTAGAAACAATCAAACTCAACTCCCAAGGCCTCACACTCACACACATGCATACATACATATACATAATCCATAGCCAAATATATATATATATATATATTATATATATATAAGAAAGAATGAAATAATTAGAGAAATATAAAGAAGCTGAAAACTCACCAATTTTTTTCCAAATTGGGCATGAATGTAAGTTACGGATATGAATTGAAGATAGAGAGAAATTAGATTTGAAGGTTTTGGAACTTTCTCTCTATGTGTGCAACGTTGGTGGAAGTGTGTGTTTTCAGTCTCTCTCTCACACAAACTTCTTTCACTTTCTTTTGTGAGGGTGGGATGAAGGGGTTGCGCCCGCCTACGAATTGAATTCCATCGCATCATCCGTGGCACGTGAGAGCCTACTCGTGTGAAGATGTGTGTGTATCACACGTGGATGCGGGTGCGCTTGGGTGATAGAAGCAGCAGACTGTTGTCTTGTATTTGTCAAGAACAAATATCACAACAGCTATTGATTGCATTAATTAGTCATGGCTAGATTTCGTAAATCTAAACAAAACATTGAAATATTTCCTATCACTATACTTATATGGGGAATTTGGCCAATTTGGCCTTTTCTCTCACTTAAATTACACTTCTAACATTCTCTCTCCCGAATTGACAAAACTAGCCATGGACTTCGTGACTTCTAAATACGTGACATCGTGAAAGGACCAAATTGTAACAATTTTTTACACAATCACGAAGTCAAGAAATCTTGACTTCGTGACTTCGTGATGTGCCACGTGTCGAAGTGTTAGTCGTCCAACAACATAAATCACGAACTCGTGGGCTCCCAAAATCGCGATCACGAAGTCTTACTAATTCGGGGTCAAGATGTGTCAGAATTGCGAAGTCAAGAACTCGGACAAGTGTTAGTTCGTGATTTTACCCATGTCATGACAAGAAGTGTCAGAATCAAGAAGTCACGAAGTCACGAAGTGAATGACTTCGTGATTTGGTGAATATGACTTCTTGATTTCTTGGATTATTAGAATGTAGGCAAGGAGTCACGAAGTCCGTGACTTCGTGAGTAGAATAAAATCAGCTATATTATGAGAGGAGTAAAGAACTGAGAGGAGTAAAGAACTCATATAGTATCTCGAATTCAATTCATTATACACTCGAATAAATTTTGTACTATAGATTAGGAACATATATTGAAGTTGTGTGTTTAAAGAGACCGTTGTTGTATTTAAGGAAACTGCGTTGGAGGCGGCTCGTTGGATGCGGCTTGTTGGAGGCGGCTCGAGTGACTCCAAAGACTTCTTTGTTATTTTTTTTAAGTTTACGTGATTGGTTTTTTGTTTACTTAGCATAGATAGCTGTTGCGTGAATAAATAATTATATATCTGATGGGAAACGGTGGAGCAAATTCAGCTTAATGCGATGCGTTAGAGGAGCTAAGTAGGCTACCCATAAATATATACCCGCCGGCGGTTTACAACAGTCCAAATACATCTTAGAAATAAACCCTGTCCCTAGATCCGTTGTTGCAAGTCCGATTAAAGAAAGACAACATGATATACGACCCGCCAAATGCCAAACATCATTTTTATATGGTCTAAAATTGTATAAAATTAATGGTTGGCATTTGTAGGATTTATCATTTATCGGGTTGTCTTTCTTTACTCGGACTTGCAACATCGAATCTAGGGGCAGGGTTATTTGTAAGATGTATTTGGACTGTTGTAACTCGCCGACGGGTATATATTTATGGGAAGCCTATTTGGCTTCTCTAACGCATAGCATTTGGCTTGAATTTGCTCCACCGTTAGCCATCAGATACAAAATTATTTTTGTATGTGAGACTTTAAATTATTTAATGTATTAGTTCAAATTATTTAATGTATGAGTTCATATTATTTAATGTATGACTTCAGAGTTCGTGAATTATCAGTATTTATTTTATTACTTGTGATTTCAGAATTTAGTAATTTAAATGTGTGGTTGCAAAATTCTTTATTCTTATTATTTTTCATTTCATATAATTTTGTATTAATAATTCTATATATCATGTAACTTAATAAAAATTAAAAAAAATCTAAGTTTAATAATTATAGTATTATTTTTATTATTGTTATAAAATTATACGAATATTATGTTTAAAAACATGCTCATTTGTATTTAGTTTTTTTTTTCTTTGTATTAACATTAAAATAAAAGTAATATATTTTTTAAAAAATATTTTTTGATTAACTGATAAATTAGTTTTTGATATTTAAATACTAAAAAGAATCCATTACATCATATGCAACCTTAATTGAGATAGCAATAAGTGACGAACTCTAATTTAAACAAAATATAGGGTTAGTGTATATAGGAATATATAATTTACATAATTAAAAAAAATATAGGGTTAGTGTCATGAAACCCTAATTAGGTTTAGTGTGTATAGGAACATGTAACTTTAATAAAAATTAAAAAAAATCTAACTTTATTAATTATTAGTATTATTTTTATTATTGTTATAAAATTATACCAATATTATGTTTAAAAACATTATCATTTGTATTTAGTTTTTTTTTTGTTTCTTTGTATTAACATTAAAATAAAAGTAATATATTTTTAAAAATTATTTTTTGATTAACTGATAAATTAGTTTTTAGATATTTAAATACTAAAAGGAATCCATTACATCACATGCAACCCTAATTGAGATAGCAATAAGTGACAAACTCTAATTTAAACCCTAATTAAAAAAAAATATAGGGTTAGTGTATATAGGAACATATAATTTACATATTTAAAAAAAAATATAGGGTTAGTGTCATGAAACCCTAATTAGGGTTAGTGTATGTAGAAACATATAATTTACATATTTAAAAAAATATAGGGTTAGTGTCATGAAACCCTAATTAGGGTTAGTGTATATAGAAACATATAATTTACATAATTAAAAAAATAGGGTTAGTGTCATGAAACCCGAATTAGGGTTAATGTATATAGAAACATATAATTTACATATTTAAAAAAAATAGGGTTAGTGTCATGAAACCCTAATTAGGGTTAGTGTATATAGAAACATATAATTTACATATTTAAAAAAAATATAGGGTTAGGGTCATAAAACCCTAATTAGGGTTAGTGTATATAAAAACATATATTTTACATATTTTAAAAAAATATAGGGTTAGTGTCATGAAACCCTAATTAGGGTTAGTGTATAGAAACATATAATTTACATATTTAAAAAAAATATAGGGTTAGTGTCATAAAACCCTAATTAGGGTTAGTGTATATAGAAACATATAATTTACATATTTAAAAAAAAATATAGGGTTAGTGTCATGAAACTCTAATTAGGGTTAGTGTATATATAAACATATAATTTAAATAGTTAAAAAAAATATAGGGTTAGTGTCATGAAACCCTAATTAGGGTTAGTGTATATAAGAACATGTAATTTAAAACCCTAATTATATGAAACCCTAATTTTAAACCCTAATTAAGTCATGAAACCCTAATTAAGTCATGAAACCCTAATTTTAAACCCTCTTTTTTTAATCCCTAATTAAAAAAATATACGGTTAGTGTATATAGGAACATATAATTTAACTAACTAATTAATTGGTAGTGTCATGAAACCCTAATTAGGGTTAGTGTATTTATTTAATTTAATTATATGAAACCCTAATTTTAAACCCTCTTTTTTAAACCCTAATTAAAAAAAATATAAGGTTAGTGTCATTAAACCCTAATTAGGGTTAGTGTATATATTTAATTTAATTATATTAAACCCTAATTAGGCATGGTCATTAAGTCATGAAACCCTAATTATATGAAACCCTAATTTTTTATTTTTTAAATTTAATTCTTTAATAGATAGTAGAATAACATATATTTCAAACATCCATAAACAAATACATAAAACTAGATGCATAACTTATACGGAAAATTAACGGAACGTTCATCTATCTCAATAACCTTGGTCTTTAAGGTACTGGGGATATCGTTCTCTAGCTTCTTCTATAAATTCTGAAACATGTTCAACGCTCTCCATAAGCTCTTCTTGTTTTTTAATGAGATTCCATTTTTCGACTCCATCATCCCATATCTTTTTCTCCTTTTTCTCGATTTTTCGCTTTGTATAAGCGACCCACTTTTCCTTCTTCATGATCTATTCATTTGCATTGTGGATCCATACCCGAGCCTCGTCAATCTGATTTTGAAACACCGCTTGTTCATTACAAAGGTCGATCATTTTTATGCCGCAATCTTTCATACGCCCATTGGCCCTCTTTAGCTCATCTTTAATCTCTTCAGTTATCACCTCTGGCCATTTCACATAGGGGGGCTCGTCGTCAGATGGCGTAGGTATGTTGGAAGAAGAAGCCATTGAAGATGTGTTGAAGTCCCAAAAGGCAACCCTTTAAATAAGAGGGACGATCACAAAGTCATCACGTAATCGAGTACAGGTCACGGAGTCGAGTACAGGTCACGAAGTCGAGTACAGCTCACGAATTCGAGTACAGGTCACGAAGTCTAGTACAGGTCACGAAGTCGAGTACAGGTCACGAAGTCGAGTACAGGTCACGAAGTCGAGTACAGGTCCTAGAACTGGCTATAAATTGGGGGTGAAGAGATAGCCAAAAGGAGGCAAGTCGAGAACAGTTTCTTTCATACATCTGGTTTTTCTTGCATTTGATCTCAACTTCCTACTGCAACTACAAATGGGTTCTTCGTCAACTAATCCCACTTACTTCACTATTTAGAATGAAAAAGAAATAACTGAAATTGGCATTTTGGTAAGCTTTTACGCAAGTTCATACAAGACTTAGTTTGTAACACCCCAATTCCGAAAGAAATGTAGGTTACTACTAACATAATGAATTCAATAAATAACATTCGAAATAAAGAGCCCCAAAAGAAAAATGATTAAAACTCCTGACAAACAAATAAATACCTCCAGTACATGATCAATAAACAAACTATCAAAACCAATTGTAACCTTCATTAGCAAAAACTATCCTAGTAATGAAAGAAAAAAAAATCGCCATAGTAACTAGACTGTGCTAAAATCTCTTGCAACCTTTAAATATGCCGACTCTTCAGATCGAAGACTCCTTTCCCCCCCCCCCCTAATACCTGCCGCGAAGAAAAGAAATGCGCTGAGCCAAACGCTCAGTGGGCGGATACAAACAAATAACAAACCAATAATCGTACTAAAACTGAATGTTTCA
This sequence comes from Centaurea solstitialis, assembly GCA_030169165.1. Classification (NCBI taxonomy): domain Eukaryota; kingdom Viridiplantae; phylum Streptophyta; class Magnoliopsida; order Asterales; family Asteraceae; genus Centaurea; species Centaurea solstitialis. The sequence continues at coordinate 106,852 of JARYMX010000068.1, read as the reverse complement.
AAATTTGAATTTAGATACAATACTCAACCTTCTATGAATTCGTAAAAACCAGACAGTTGTTTATGTTAGGAATTATGTGCAAAGTTGACAAACCAAGTGATTATACATCCAATGTTACAAGACACTTGAGGGTCACACCTGTGAGGACCTATAAGTCGAACAAGTTAGATGAAACCCAGAAATGGAGAGTTAGGATTTATAATAGTGTATTATAAATCAATTGGGTAATTACAGTCAGAATTACCAAAGTTGGAGGGTTATTAATTAATTAGGATATTATATATTTATTATTAGATAAATAAATATATAATAGTTAATTAATAAGTTTTTATATATATTAGATAAATATATATAATTATAATTATCATATGCAAATTCTTTTCCAGCTATTTAAAAAGGGAAAGGATTTGAGATAATTATAATATGGAAACTGGATTATATTCAAACTGTATTTTTCCTCAATATAAATAAGGCTTATGGGTTAAGGAAAATACTAAGCCTTTTTCAGAAAAGAGAATTCAGTTTCAGTTTCTCTCTCCCTCTCTCTCTAGCCGGCGCCGCCCCCTCTCTTCCCGGGATTCCGGTTTTTGTTTTCCAATTTTCGAGTTTCACAGTTCTGCTAGAGGAACGTTCGTTGGTCAATCACCGGTGGATCTATTCTCAAGCAACCAGGTAAACTCATCTAAACCATGCTAAGATTAATTGAATCAAAACGATAAAAGATCAAATCTTTCATTGGGTTTTTCTTTAAACGCTTCCGCATAAGATCAAATCAGTGTGATTTGATCGTATAGGTCTTTTACCAGTTTGGTAATTAGATCCGTAGGATTTATCAAACCAGTGAGGTTTTGAGATCTAAGATAATCCTCGAGTCAGTTTGATCCGAGGATACCCACAAAATCCCAACAGTGGTATCAAAGCGCTTGGTTTTAATCGTTTTTGATTTTTTTATCAGTTTATACGTGATCCGTTAAAAATCTGTTTCTTGTATCAAGTTCTTTAAAATCTGTTTTATTCAATTCAATTCAGATCTAAAAATTCGTTTTTTTTGTTTCGTTATCAATCTTTGTCGCATAAACCCTAATCACCACCCGAGGAGGCACCAGGCCGCACCACAGCTGGTGGTGACGGCACCGGCCGTTGTCCGCAAAACCACCAAGCACCACGGCCGCACCACCAGGTTGGTGGTGGCCACGGCGTTCGAACAACCACAAACCACTACCACCGGTGTGGTGGTGGGGATTTTTCTCTCGGGTCTAGCGAACCGACAAACCACCAGATTGGTGGTGGTCTACGGTGGTAATGATGGTGCTTACGGTGGCGGTAGCCGGATCACGGTGGTCACACCGAAACCACCAGAACCGCTAGAACGGTGGTGGAAGGCGACGATCTAGATTAAACACATTCGCCGGCAAACCGCAGCTAGCGGTGGCGGCAGACGCCCGGCCAAACCACCAAATTTGATGGTGGCAGGCGGTAGACGGTGGTAATGATGGCTGAGATCAACGACCTTAGTAAACAGTGGCGGGGAAGCGATTCTCGCTACTAATGGCAACCGTGGCCAAAACCACCGTGATGGTGGTGGCGGTTTGTGATTCTATTCGCGATGACCACGGCCTAACCACCAGTTTGGTGGTGACCGGCGGCGTTTGAGCTACGGCATGGATCAGCCACCACTGGGTATATATCCCCAAAGCAAGAGCAAATTCAACCAAAGAAAGAGATCTCCAAATGCCACCAAGTCGGAAAGTCATACACTATTGATGAAATTCCCCAAGAGCCTTGATCGTATCGAAACGAAACGTGGCCACAAACTCCACGATAAGCTCCCGGTATAGGGTCTCGGCGATATCGAAAACTCGCTCCCATGCATGGCATATGTAGTACTCATTGCCATCCTCGTCGTATGCATGCTTTTCAAGAATCGCTTTGATGTCGTTCTCGACATGCATTGATCGAAGAAGATCCCAATCGACTCTTTTCGGCATGAGAATTTGGTGTGGAAGAAGTCGGTTGACAATGTCCCGATATTCCTCCTTCTTTCGAGCATTTAACGTTGGGTCGTTTGTAAACGAAGTGAAAACGTGACTTCCGTCCGGTGCATGGAAGTTAACTACGGCGGTGGTCTTAGATGCGCGGGTCTTTTGTCTCTACAAAATCAAAATACCATTGTCTTAGAAAGGTTTCAATCCAATAAGTGCAAGACAAGGTTTATTCACATTCAAAGATACAACGAGACAAAAACCTATACGACTAACAAGTTCAAGCATCACAATCATATATGCATAACAAAACAAGAACAATGGGGATGTGGAACATCCCCACACTTGAACTTTTAGTTCAATCACAATTACAAACCAATCTAGCTAGTAAGAAAGAATGGGGGATTTTGGTTTTCTCAAAATCCCCACACTTATCATTAAACCACAATCACTAGATTAATCAATCAAGTAGCATGCTAGAAACAAGATTTCAATCACAATATAGGGCATGCATTCATCAATAAGCTCTAAATCATCAATGGTGTATCAAGAACCATGTCAATTTCATTCAAGCAAACAAGCACCATTGATACCCAAAACAAGATCTCCAATTACCAAATCGAGCAATCCTTACGAAATCAAAGTTAGGAAACGTACCTTGTTCATGATGAAAGATGAAATTGAAGCTCAAAAAAGTCGAATTTCGCAAGAATGTGAGAGGATTTGGCGGCGCCTAAGAGGAATTAGGTTTGTGTGTTTGTGAAAAGTGAGAAAAAGAAGGTTTAAAAACCCCTCTGTCCCGACTTTGCGTCGCGAAACCCTGGGTTTCGTGTCGCCAAACAGGTCAAATTCAGCAAACCTTGATTTTTCAAAAGTTTCGCGTCGCCAAACGGCCCTCTTCGCGTTGCCAAGTTCGAAAAAATTTACCTGATCCGTGGCTTAGTCACTTGGCGTCGCCAGATTGAGAATCTGGCGATCGCCAAATGGCTACTGTTTCCAACTTGTGAAATTTTGCATCGCGTTCCGATTTCGCTCGAATCTGGTTTCTATCCCCTCCGTATGGTTACCTAAGCAATATCAATTGAAAACATTGATAAAAACACACACAAAAATTACTAAAATTGAAAGAAAATTAAAAAGCTCGGGTTGCCTCCCGAGAAGCGCTTCATTTTTGGACGGGTGTAGAGCTCGACCCCACTTTCAGCTCATTTCTTGGCACGTCGGGATGACGAGCCTCTCTTCTTCCTGTGATCTTTCTTGGAGGATCCCGATTCCTTGAGTTTTTGATCTTTTTGATGCATCGGGTTTAATAGTCCTCCGTTTTCTTTCCAAGCTCATGCGGGAGTAGCGGACGGTTCATGCTTTTGGTGTAGGCCAGAGAAGGATCATCATAAGGTTCGTCGAGGTGTCTAACCGGCTCTCCGTTAGGATCAAAGTAAATCCGATTGTCTCCATAGCCTAAGCTTGTGACTTGATTGCGCATATCGGTATTTACTTGAGCGGTGTGCAAGAAAGATCTCCCAAGGATTATCGGGATCTCCGTGTTTTGTGGAAGGTTAGCTATGACGAAGTCCGTATAGTACACAAATTTTCCAATATGAATTGGGACTCCTTCCGCTATTCCTAACGGTGTTGTCATATAACTGTTTACTCCCCGGTATTGATAGTTCGTTGGCATGATCCTCTTGACTCCCATTTTCCTGCAATAGCAAACAGGCATCATATTAAGAGCGGCACCTGAATCAAACAAAGCAAGACCACTAAATTTATGACAAGAAATAGGTAAGTTGTAACTTCCTGGATCATGCTTGATTGGTGCGATGTAGATGAGATCATCATCCGGTGCTCTCTCCTTTTCTTTCTCCTTCTCTTTGCCTTTATCTTCTTTCTTCGGGATCATGAATTCCGCGTATCCGCCTTGCTTTCCATCTTCCTCGTCTTCATCATCACTTGAAGCTTTGGGAACCTTGAGTCGTAAGTGTTCGAAAGACACGGTGAACCCCTCCGAATCGTAATCCGTGGCATAGTCAGGCTCACTTTCACTCTCGGTCTCCACGTACTTCTTGGTGTAGATGTCCGTCCACTTCTTCTTTGACGGCTCTCCGGTTATCATGAGCATTGGTTTTGCACTCTCCACTTTCGGGTTGACTTGTGTTTGCGTTGGCAATTCTCCTTGCGTTCTTTCACTCAACATTTGCGAAACACGTCCAACCTGCAATTCCAAATTCTGGATGGTACTTTGGTGATTACGTAGGTATGAACCCACTTCATCGTTTAGCTTCTTTTGCACATCCATGAATTGGATAATCCGATCTTCGATAGAAACACGTGGCTCTCCATCCGATCTTTGGTTCTGTTGAGTCGGTGCAAAGAAACCGGGAGGTCTAGGGATGAAATTACGGTTGTTGTTCCACCTCCCTTGGTAATCACCTCGGTTGATATAGTTCACCTCCTCGGGTGTCATCATCGTTTGTTCGGGCAATCCTTCGTCAAATGTGGTCCACTGCACTCCTCGCATCCAACCTGCAAAGCATGAACAGATTTAATAAGTTCTTCGATTTTTCGTTCAAACTTTACCTGTTGGTTTTTCATAGCGGCTAGTTCATCGGATGGATCGAAGTCGGTAGAGATCTTTCCGGCCATCCTCGGGATTTGTAATCGCTTGTCCGTCCTCCAGTCTATGTTATGTATGAGCATGTCTTCGAGGAGCTTGTAACCTTCCGTGGGTGTTTTGTACATGAAGACACCACCTGCAGATGAATCCAAAGTAGCTCGTGAGGAGTAAGCAAGTCCACTATAGAAAGTTTGAACCTGTTCACTCTTATTCAACTCATGACTTGGGCACGAGTTTAGGAGGTTCTTAAAACGTTCCCATGCTTCGGATATGGTTTCCCCGTCTTGTTGTTGGAAGGATCGGATCTCGGCTCTCAGTTTGTCGATCTTGGATGGCGGAAAGAATCGGGAAAGGAATTTTGAACAAAGTCCTTCCCATGTAGTGACTGAACTTGGTTCTAAGGATCTTAACCAAGCCCTAGCTTCTCCGATAAGCGTTAGAGGGAAGACCCGAAGACGAATCGCATCATCTCGGTCTGCCTCTGTTTTGAAAAGATCACATATGTCCATGAAGTTCTCCATGTGAACAATAGGATTGCTATCGTTTTTCCCGTCGAAGGTAAGGTCCTTGATCATGTGTTGGAGCTTCCCCGGGATTTCTTTGTTCAGATTCGGCTTCGTGATCGGATTGGTAGGTACAGTTGGAGCGACTCTCCTGGCAGTCCACATTGGTGCCTCGTCTCCCATCTCAAAAATCAAAGCTCTCGGACGAACTTTGTTTGCTTTTGATTTCTTTTTGTTTCTTTTTCTGAGCTCTCTCTCCGGCTCCTCAAATGGCTCTAACAAGTCTGCCGTGACTGAAATCACAACAAACGGTTACGGGCAACTTGCGGGAAACAAAGAGATAAAATATAAATAAAGATAAAACTAAAACTAATTAATTAAACTAGAAAGCGAAAAACTTGCAAGGGAAAGAATCCCTCACAAGGATCGATTAACCAAACTAATTAGACTAAAATCTAACAACTACCGTTCCCCGGCAACGGCGCCAAAAACTTGATGCGGTAATTATCGTATATAAAAAGCGTAACAAGTTTTAACCTCTAATGCCTAGCCACCGTCTTACCACATATACAGGCAAGCGTACCTGATCGTGAGTAATATAGTGTAGGAAAGTCCAGGTATCGTATCTACCACTGGGAACGGTCAAGTTATCGTAGACTAAAGTCTGAATCGGTTTAATTAATCTAAAAAGGGGGGGTTTTTGTATGAAAAAGGTTTGAATACTGAAAAAGATAATTAACTAAGTAAAACTAAGAAAGCGATTAAAATAATAATTGAAGGTTATAATAATGGAAAAACAACAGTACTTATCATGATAACGTGAATCCCCAATATGGATGACATGAATAGGTCGAAGGTTTGGTTGTTTTGACTATTGTAGGAATTTAAGTCTGGGACACCCTAACATGTGCAATTTATGGCTATGAACTAGGATATGGTCCTCCTAATTCCAATCCTAAATCGTTTGGTCCACAATCTAGAATCGGTAAACCCTTCCCAATCAGTATTGCAATGGCTCTTTTACTATCGGTCACTTATTGGTCAAAGTAACCCCTTAACATAACTCTATGGTCCAAGTCAGGCTAAGGTAGGTTGATTATCCTTTCGGAGTCTATCTGTTTTTGGTCTAACAAATACACCCAACCAAGTGAATTCAAATTGCCACAACAACAATAATCAGAAAAGAACCATAAACGACATTCAATTAATGAAAAACAAACCAATAAACATTAATTGCAAAATATCATCCACAAAGGTTCATCTATCATGACAAGCACTACTAATAGACTACTCACTCATAATGAAAACAAAAACATAAACAAAAGTGGACATCGACATGATACCGACAGTACTACGATAGATGATCAGAGATCGACTTCCGCGGCGTATTGGCACCTTCCGTACTCTCACTATCGTTCCTCTGTATTCCCCTCGTGTATCGCACTTCAAAACTCTTTTTCAGAACTGAAGGATGAGGCTGATATTTAAAGAAAAACGACCAGGCATCATCTGTCGATCGCCAAACTGCTCACTTGGCGACGCCAAACACTTAATTAAACCCTAATCTGCACTTCAGTCGAACTTGGCGGCGCCAAATATGGGACTTCGCGATCGCCAAGTGTCTTCTGTGTTGACTTTGTGCATTTTTCACGTTTTCTCGCCTTTTTCCGTACTTTTCCGTTCCACGGCCTCCAAATCCTTCACAATCAATAAAAAGCTCATTTAGTGCATGAAATGATCATAAACGGGTGAGAAATGGGGTAAAGTCATACGATTACGCGCAACCAAAACATGTATAATTTTGGTGTTATCAACACTATTTAGATATTTTCATCTAAACTACCCATACTCACAGGCGAAACCTATTTGGTTTTCTACAAGATAGAACCTAGTGCTCTGATACCATAATTGTAACACCCCAATTCCAAAAGAAATGGAGGTTACTACTAACATAATGAATTCGATAAATAACATTCGAAATAAAGAGCCCCAAAAGAAAGATGATTAAAACTCCTGACAAACAAATAAATACCTCTAGTACATGATCAATAAACAAACTATCAAAACCAATTGTAACCTTCATTAGCAAAAACTATCCTAGTAAAGAAAGAAAAAAAATCGCCATAGTAACTAGACTGTGCTAAAACCTCTTGCAACCTTTAAATATGCCGACTCTTCAGATCACAGACTCCTTTTTCCCCCCCTAATACCTGCCGCGAAGAAAAGAAATACGGTAGAGCCAAACGCTCAGTGGGCGGATACAAACAAATAACAAACCAATAATCGTACTAAAACTAAATGTTTCAAAATTTGATATTAGATACAATACTCAACCTTCTATGAATTCATAAAAACCAGACAGTTGTTTATTCAAAAGCAAACGAATTTAATGAGCTTAAGTCAAAATCATAGCATATGATTGCACATCGCAAGGGACGTAAATCAAACATATATAAACAAATCTCAATATCAGATAATGCGATTATCAATCATAGAGAACCAACAAATAGCATATTCAAAAGAAAACATAAAGATGGATTTATCGAGCTCATATAACGCATACACTTGCATATCAACCGACGTGACAAGTGTCAGACATATAGCCACAAAGGCCGGTACGCTGGACCTGCAGATCCACACGTACTAATGTGCGATGCAGCGTTGGGCACTACACCGACATCCACCATATAACATACACATAACATACATATGAACTAGGGTCGACCCATACGCCTCCTCAATATAAACATAACATAAACATATAAAGCTCCCACATGAGCACAACAGAGGAGACGCCGTGGACCGATCACACCGCCACGGGTAGTGTCACGCCGTTGGTGCCACAATGACGTGCCTATGGTACCCCCATAGGTGGTTAGTAGCTCGACTTACTCGGAGTCAAAAACATAATGTCACAGCTCATGCGACGACATAAATCTTATAATCAAAAGACCCAATTTAACAATCCACAATCAAGGAAAAGTGCTAAGTGTAGTACTTTAAAGACATGAAGCTCCATATAGTTTTACCGGAAAAATAAACAAGGTATTTTGAAGAATATGTAGGTTTTTATCGATATGAAGCAAATAAAATGGTTGGTTTAGAAAACAAAGTTTTTACAAAAGCATAAGCTGTCAAACAATTTTAAGTAAGCGAACGATACGATATAAAAAGTCAAATGATTGAGTTTTTCACTCGGAATTTCCAAAGACGCTTAGGGAATAATTTTCGTAAAAATGAGTTGCTTAAACGGAAGTAAAAATACAAGAATCCGTACAGAAAATCAAATCCAAACACAGAATGTGAATTTTATACTTTTAAGAACTAGAAATCGAGTCGTACTATTTCCAGCATTTTACCCGTTTAGAAATTGAACAATTTAACATATTTTTTAGAGGCTTTAGAAAAACATATCTAAACGGAAGTTTTAGATCAACGTCTTAGGATTCCAACGAATCAAGAACGGATTGAATCGGGTTTAAAACGAATCTTGTGCAAATTTTTGAAAAACGGTGCGCTGTTTCCGTCCAAAATAGGAGTTGTTTCAGAAAACTCAGATTTTGGACACTTTAGCATAGAAATCACAGTTTTTTCGTGTGATAGTAATTTGTAGTACACTGCTGGGGATTTTTAAAAATATATTGTATGCAATAATCCGATAAACGAGCGATTAGATATGATTTTTACAATTAACGTTAAATTTTCAGAATAAAATTCAGCAAGCTTAAAATAGAGTTTGACATTTAAACATACCTAAAACCCGATTTACGGAATAAAACCAAAGGAGAACTCATTCAAGAATAGATGCGATCGAATAATCAACTAGATGAATAAGAATACAATATAATTTTGATAAACGTAAACACACGTCAATTACCGAAATGAATGTGAATGGTTCGAAAGAAGAACGAAAGAATGGTACATGTATTTACCGAATCGATAGACGTAAGCGAACTTCACATATATATACAACATATTGAACAACCGTAAAAGAAGGAAGCATAAGAACCATACACACACGTAACATATCGATTACACACAAACATAATTTAATGATTGAATGTACATAACGGAAGAATAAGGAATCCGTACCTTAATTCAAAATATGAAAACCGCTAACAAAAACTTCATAGAAACCTCTTAGCCAAGCCTCTATAATCACAAACGATACTTGAATATGAACACATCTTCAAACTCTAAAGATTTTAACCTAACTCTCATTTTTCCCCCCTTTATGAGCTTCCCTCGACGGCTACATAAGAAGAAAGCAAAAGATTGCTATAGTTCTTGATAAACCCCAATTCTAATAACAAGATATCCATTTATAAATTTTCTACTAACAAATCAAAATAAAATCCTTATTTTATGGCTTAACAAACCCACGACGGCTGACTTCTTCATCCATAATTCCATATGCTTATCTAACAATACAAAGTCTTGTTCATTGGCAATGTAGTCCTTCTAGTTATATAAGAATTCCAAACTTACACCAAAGAATAGTTAAATCTAGAACCCCCCTAATTTGGCTAACCACTACGTCCTATGCATGTGCTTAGTCCAAAACTCCAAGTTTCACTGATTGATAAAACTAGCCTCTATAACTTTATAAGATTGGGATATTACATAGTTGATACTTTAATTTTTATCATGTTGTACTTAAAATGTTCATAATTTGTTTCAGCATATTCCTTTACCGTTTGTGAACATGTGGCATTTGAATAATCACTCGAAGCGTGTAATAAGGTTTGGAAGATGGGGCCATCCTATGGAGCTGATTCTTATGCCAAATGGATGTTTCTAAGTGTGCGGCGAGTTTCGCCTAATGTTTCTCCAACACAACCTACAAGATGCCGCTTGGTTGAAGTTCAAGCTTGTTCAAGATCGACCTACTACTGGGATGACGAGTTTGTACGATGTTATTTTTGAGGTGGAGGAGGTGTGATATGTTTGTACGTGTTTTATGGTGTACTTGTCTGATGCAGTACTTGTTAAATTGGTTTAAATTTCAATAATCAAATATGTTATAGATTGAGATAGCAATAAGTCACGAAGTCTAATTTAAACCCTAATGAAAAAAAGTATACAAAACATAAACCCTAATTTAAAAAAACCCTAATTGAGATATACCAAACATAAACCCTATATTAAAAAAAACCCTAATTGAGATAGCACAAATTCACGAAGTCATGAAGTCAAGAAGTCACGAAGTCAAGAAGTAATTTAAAAACATAGTTGCTAAGTCAAGAAGTCACGAAGTCAAGAAGTCAAGAAGTCACGAAGTCGTGACTTGTTGACTGGAACACGTGAAACCGTAAATCACGAAGTCACAACTTCGTGACTTCTTGATACATACATAGTTGCTAAACATTATATAAGAGCATACATATGAAGTATGTTTCATTCAATTCTTAGAGACATTAACATGAGTGATACATTTGTTAAATTACTGATTCGTGTTGAGGGTGGTGGTAGCAAAATAATGAAAAGTGGGTGTATAATTCTAATGAACCCGCACATCGAGTGAAGGTGCTACTGACGATTCCACACTCTACGTTGGTTAGTTGTGTTCAAACTAAATGTGGTATAGACACTTCTTACGGCATCACAAAGATTACTTACTTGTATCATGGGCAAGTTTTTGAGTTAAATTCTGATGAAACCATTTATAGTTTCTTAGCGTATGCTACTAGTGTAAATAGACCGGCAACAATTTTTGTGTCTGTCTACTATGCTGTTGTCCAACAAAACCAGGCTAGTACATCTGGTGGTGTTCCAGAGACAGAAGACGAAGGAGCAGAAGATGAAGAAGATGGTGATGAAGAAGAAGAATCAGAAGAAGACGATGATGATGATGAATATTGTTTTGAAGAAAATGATTATGATGCGGAGGTTGATGAAAATCATGTTTTGCATATACCGGGGCTTGATCCCGACGAAGAGGTAATACCGGAAACTCAACCGAAAAGTCCTCCTCCAATTACATCATATGCAGGTAGAAATGATTATTTCGCTTGGCCACCACTCCTTCCAGACGTCGACGAGGAGCCGATCATGGAGGAAGAACACGTTTCGTATGTTCGAAATCAAGCAATTAGTGAGGCAGATGTTTTTCAAACCAAACAAGAAATGATCCTCGCGCTCAGCTTAAAGTTTATTGAGGAGAGTTTTTAGTTTAAAGTGAAGATGTTGGTCCCAAGTAGGTGACCTTCAAGTAAGGATAGTGTTTGGGATTATAGAGGGGGGGGTTGAATATAATCACACAATTTTTCACTTTTAAATTCTTGTTGTATTAACAAAATGAATTTACAGATTGTTGCGGAAATAGAAAAGACTAATAGTCTAAACTAAACAATCTAAGTTTTCTTTCACTATGCACTAAGTGAGAAGAGAATAAAGAAAGAAGATAGAGGGAATAAGAGAGAAAGGACTTGAGTATTTTTGGATGAAGAAGAAGTATGGAGAACATCTCTTCACGTCCTATTTATACTCCATGCATTAAATGCATGCAGACCTACTATTGTGACGTGTCACAATGTGAGTGGTCTGTTGTACTATTTACTATAAACAAATACTCTTTGCAAGGTGTGCAAAAGAGGATGTTTGTAAACAGTTGCCTTGAGGTCTGATAAGTACGGAGGGAATAGTAAAGTAACTGCCCTTATGTACTATTGTGTCAGTAAAGGCGGATAATCCTTTTGTGCATTAGACTAAGACATTGTTCTAATCCTTCAGGATCAGGATACTGATCAGTGACTAGAGTCCTGAAACTGAGGAAGTTCAGGGTCACGTGTATCCTGATGAATCTTCAGGATGTCATACGATAGTGAACAGACTGCTATCACTGAGTTCCGTCTTCAGATCACGAGCATGTTGTTCCTGTCATCAGCTATTTCTTCGACGTCGCTGATGGTTCTTTGTGTATGATCTTAATGTCTTCAGGAGGAGGTCTTTACTTCAGTGGACAGGATCAGTAAACTGCAGAACAGGCTCGTTAGTCTCCTGATCCTGATCCTGAAATCTATAAAGTTAAGTTACAGCATAAGTAACATGGAATAACACTGAACAGACTCAGTAATAATTCCACAAGCTATAACAGAAGTAAAAACCTATTCACTAAGTAAAGATTCAGGATCATTATCATTTCATCAGGTCTTAGGAGAGCTGGATCAACAATCTCCCCCTAAATGATAATGATAAGACAATAGAGTAATTGTCTTAATCTAGAAAAGTTAGAAATGAATCTAAGTCTTGAACTAAACAGTAGGAAATAGAACTCATAAAGGTACATGTCCCATTTACTGTTTTGAGGGATCTTTTTCAGTACTATGATGGAATGAAGTACAATGCACTGAATTGCATTCTCATTAATCTCATTTAAGTATTACAAGAGTAAGGAAAATACAAGAGTACATGACAGGAGTACTGAAAGAAAAAAAATTACAAAATATCTAACTATCAGATTCTTCGCTAATGTATTCAGTCTTGACACAAACAGGAACAGGAGTGTCGCTGAAGGCAAGTCTGTGATCAAGTATAGCTCTGACAGTGCGAATAATCTCTTTGTTGTCTGGATTTTTCTTATCTTGTTGTGCAGTGAAGAGAACTGTCAAAAGATGTTCATATGGCGCTATGTGTAGCTCACTGAAGCGCTGAAAGCCTAGGATTTTTGAGTTATCGCTAACACAAATGCCATGAACAGGTTCTCTGATTACTTGTCCTTCAGATAGAGAGATTCCAGGAGGGAGTGAAAGATCAAGCATTGAGAGGTCCAGAGGTTTAACAACCATTCTGGGAAGACAGGGAGTAGGTCTTCTTGTAGAGGTGCCTGCAGATCTTCGAACTGGTTGCTGAGATAGGACTGAAGAGTAATGGAGCAGGTCATCAGGTATTTCAGTTGTCCTTCTGATGCGAGCAATAAGTCCTTCAATGACTTCTTCTACTCCAGCCCGACAGTTCTTGTTGGCTTTGGGAAGTAGGGATCTGATTTCGTTCCACTCTGACAAGTTGTAACGATCTAACTTGTCCAGAGTGTGCTCTGCGTCCTTTACTCCAGAGCGTTTGACTGTGATCCAGATTTTGCTAGGATTACCTTTCTTGCCTCTAGATCGGCGAAGATGGATTCCTGAGATGGCAGCACCATGCTTTCGGAGGTGTAACCGATCTCTGCACCAGTCAAGCTCAGCGTTTACTTCTCCAGTCTGTACCTCTGCATTTTTGTTGAAGACCTTCAGAACAGCCTTCTGTGCAAGGATAGGATCTGCACTTATTTCTGCATCTTCATCTACAAAATCCGATGCAAGCCTTCGAGCGGCTTGGGCAGAGAGGAAAGCTTCCTTCTGCTTTTTATTGTGCTCTAGTTGAGCCTGTACAGCTTCGTTGTACTCCTCCTGCGAGAGATAGGCGAACTCCGAGTCACAAGAGGTACGAAGAGGGATTTTTACTCTTGTACTCTCGAGTCGCTCTATCACGGTGTCTAAGCGCCCATCCCTGTCAATGGCAAAGGAATTGTCAGGGTAATTTTCACCTTCAGATCTAGGAGAGTTTGAGGGAGGCGATCTGGGTGAAGAAGCAGGGGTAGAGAAATCATCAGAGATGAATTCATCATCTGATGAAAGGCATATTGTATCAGGGGTGGCTCGGATTTCAGGGGTTCTGGATGAAGAGGCTTCTTGGTTGAAACGGGTTGTAGGACGGGTAGTAATGGTTTCTTGGTTGAGGGGTGTGATCCTGAAGGTCATGGTAGATAATTCAGCCCTGGTCTGTTCATTGGGACTATTCTCCATTAGGCGAATAATGTCACCAGTGACAGAACCATAGTTGACATCTTCAGGATTGGCTAGGGTATTAGGTTCAGGTTCAGTGTGAGAGGTGATTTCAGGAGATGGTTCAGGAGAAGATAGTTTAGGAGGTTGGTAAATAACCATTTGAAGGTTATTATGAGGGGAGTCTTCAGGTGAGGTGTCTAAGGTGATGGTTTCAGAGGTAGGTTTGGTTTTAAGAAGAATAGAGATAGGTTGGTTATCAGAGGAAGAGGGAGAGGATGGTAGTAGAGACATACCAGAGGCATCAGGGTTCTCCCCCTGAGGTTGTGAGAGCCCTGGAATGGGCGCTGAGGTAGGAACCTTCTCGACGAAGATGTCGTCGTCTATATCATCATCATCATCTTCATCATCATCATCCTCGTCTTCATTATTCCCCCCGGCTTCAGTGGTTCTCCAGTTCGTGGAGGGGGAATAGGCGGAATGGTCTCGGGGCTGTCTCTCCCCCTCAACAGGTGCCTGCACTAAGGCAGTTGTTGATACACTCCTTTGGAGGAGAGAGGCCATGTCACTGAGGACTTTGCGCGTGATGTATGATGATGAGATCAGGGACTGCAACACATCCCTGTCCGCCGTGGTGAAAGATGGAGGCGGCGCAGGAGCAGAGGTGAGGGCGTTAACAGTAGAGGAGAGCCCTGTCACCTGCTCCTGGATGGCGCGGATGGCAGCTTCCTGAGCATCCAACCTCTGAACCACCGATGATTGGAAGGTGGTGAGAGAGTTGGTGCTGTTGTTGATTGTTGTGGAGAGCGCAGGGAGAGCCGTTGCCTTCAGGTCATCAATAGATGCCTGAAGGTTGGTGGAGGAGGAGGCAACTTGTGAAACCTTGTCGTGGATGTTATCCAGACAAGGAATGGAGAGGGTGACGGCCGTGGGCGGCGGAGTTGCGGCGACGGCGGCGGCAGTGGCACTGGCGGCGGCGGCTTCAGCAGCGGCTGCAGCAGCTTTGGCAGCAGCAAGCTCCTGTTGTAAAGTCTGGAGACGTGCTGAATGCTCTGCCTCCTTCTGCTGGAGGGCTGTGCGGGCCTCCTGCAGGTTCCGTTCAGCGGACTGCCTGCGAAGCTCAGCTGTGTTCAGCTGATGCTCGGCATCCGTGAGAATAAAATCATTGAAGGGGTCATCCTGATGAAGATGGGGATGCCCTTCAGAACCTGCTCCTAAAGAACCTGTAAATAGAGGAGCTAAATGAGTACTAGAAGACTCAGTAGCTTTCATAGAAGAAGAAAAGGTAACAGTTTGCTTAGAAGTATTACCTGAGGCTAGGAGGGTATCAGAACGATTACCCTCCACATTCTCTGAGTGTTCGAGTTGAACAACCTCAGGTTCTTGTGTACCAGGAGCAGAGATAGGAGTATCTGCAGTGGAAGAATTTTTAGATAAAGGAGATGGTTTATTAAAGTACTGGGGCAGGGTAATGTAATATTTCTTACCAGCCGCCTGTTTCTTTTTCTTCTGCGCCTTAGACTTGGCGCGTTTTGGAGGAGGTGGAGGAGTGGCAGAAGATGGTTGGGGGCGCTTCTGGAGCGCAGAAGTTGTGGTTGCAGCTGGGGAAGTCAGTATGGGGTTAGCTACTGACATAGCATGCATAGAAGTAGAAGAATGTGGTTTGGAAGAGAAGAGAGAAAACGTACCTGCAGTTGGAGAGGTGGATTGTTCAGCATCCTCCTGAACTGGTTCAGGAACGACCAGGACGGCGGAGAGAGGGACGTCGTCAGGTTGAGGAGCAACCTGTTCCAGGAACCTAGGTCCAAGAGTGTAGTTGTTGGAGTTCCCGACCTTGGGGTAGTTGTCCCCCATATGTAGCTCCAGGACGGCCGAGAAAAATCTGGGGAAGGCCATGTTGACGACCCGGGTCTTGCTCCGGACCTTCTTCACCATGTCGTCCCATATGCAGCGAGCATAGTCAAACTCGCGATTTTTGATCGCAGAGAAGACCATGTGCTGGATGACCGTAGGGAACTGCTCCGTGCTCCCCGTCTTGCCCGATAAGCACAGGCCAAACGTGTTCCATATATAGTAGAACGTAGCATTTAGTCCTGACTTATGGACAGTGGCACCCGTCTTTGGTAGCAAGACACCTTCCTTATTCACAGGCCATCGGTAGCCTATGGCGTCCAGGAATTCTACGATTTCGTCAGCGGTGGGGACAGGAGGGAAGCGCTTCTTCTTTGGGAAGTTGAGCACGTTCCTTAGGGTTCCGAAACCAAAGGAAATGATGTTTTCCTTGATTTGGAATTTGATGACCTCTCGCAGGACACCTTTGGTATTCTTTTCCTTGGCAACAGTGGCTGTAGACCATAGTTGTTGCAGCATTGGCTTGTTCGGCTTAGGGTCAAGGGTGAAAGCCGTCTTCAGGGGGCTGTTCAGCATGAATTCTTTGGCAGGCAGCAGGTATGCTTTGTCTGCTGGGATGTCAAACAGTCCTATGACGTTGTTCTGCTTGAACTGGACGTCATGTTGTGGGATGATTATTGGCAAACTCTCAGTAGCTTGCAGAGGTGTGGCCTCAGATGAGAGCTGGGCGTCCAAGGATGTAGATGTAGTAGCAGCCATCCTGTTAAAAACATAAAAATAACATATATGGATGATTAAGAGTCCAAAATATGCATTTTTCTTCATTTTTCAATGAACACAAAATATGTTCATAAAAATGGTGAAATCCTTTATACTTAGAATAGATTAGATACCAAAATTCACAAAAGGAATGTGTTTTGGTATTGAATAGAAACTTTTATTTTGACGAAAAGATATCAAAAATAAGAGTTTATGATTGTTCTTAAAAGAAATAAGAATATCATGTAAACTGTTTAACAAAAACCTTAGAAGATTTTGGAGAAACTAAGATCAAACGAAGTGATCTTAGTGTTTTTGAAAAACGATTTATCACACTAAGTTGTTTAAGTGAAGAAAGCCAACTTACTATGTAGAAAGAACAAAAATTTAGAAACACTTACGATGAATTTGTTGAAAGAAAGAGATGAGTGTTCTTGATGTTCTTGAGAAATTGAAACTTGTTCTTGCTTTTCTTGCTTGATTGCTTAGAGATTTATGTGAGCGTAAAGAGTGAAAAGGAATACAAGTGAGGTTTTTATAACCTCGTGGTAGGAGAGAGAAAAAGGATGAGAGAGAAAAGAGCGGCTAAATTCAAACGTAATGATGAAAAAGGGAGTTCTACGCGCGTTCACGCGCCTGACACACGTAGTGGGGAACAGGAAACGTCCCATTACGTGTCAGCCCAGATGAAACGTTTGTTTTATATGAAAAACTAAAAACCACCTTTTCAGGGGATGATTCCATTTTGGTGAAAGATATGTTTTATTGGAATCAGAGTACTTATCAGATAAGTACTGTTTTGGGAAAAATCATCTTATCACATTTAATGCGATAAGGTTTCAGTAGCAGGGAGAAGAAATACTTACCTGAGAATCATCAGTATTCGGATTTTGAACCAAGATTTTGTAAGTACTGAATAGAGTTATCCCCTGAAGAATAGTTATTCAGGAGTTGTTAAGAAAAGAGGTCCTAAGAGAATATTTTATAAGGACTTTAACAACTGTTTGTCCTGAGAACTTCTATTCTTCAGGATTTAACATCCCAAGTTCACTGAGGAGCATATTAAAACGCGTCACATCCAGTGGTTTGGTAAAGAGGTCAGCAAGCTGATATTCAGTAGGGACAAAATGGAGTTCAATATCACCATTCATCACATGATCCCTGATGAAGTGATATCTCACTTCAATGTGCTTTGTCTTAGAGTGTAAGACAGGATTGTTAGCGATGGCTATTGCTGAAGTGTTGTCACAGTAGATAGGAATTTTGGAGAGTTGTATGTCATAGTCCTGAAGTTGATTTCTCAGCCACAGGACCTGAGCACAACATATTCCTGCTGCAACATATTCAGCTTCAGCAGTTGATGTGGACACAGAGTTCTGCTTCTTGCTAGTCCAACTCACCAACTTGCCACCTAATAGGTGACATCCACCAGTAGTGCTTTTCCTGTCGATCTTACATCCTGCAAAGTCACTATCAGAATAAGCTGTTAGATCGAACCCTGAGTCCTTGGAGTACCAAAGACCCATGTTTGGAGTTCCCTTCAGGTATCTGAAGATCCGCTTTACAGCGGTCAGATGGGATTCTTTGGGTTCAGCCTGATAACGAGCACAGAGACATGTAGAATACATGATATCAAGACGACTCGCTGTAAGATACAGCAGTGAGCCAATCATTCCTCTATAGAGAGTCACATCAACAGGTTTCCCTTTGGAATCCTTGTCAAGAGATAGAGGAGGAGCCATTGGAGTCTTCATCGGTGTACAGGATGTGAGATCAAATTTCTTCAGCATTTCATGTACATATTTACCTTGATTGATAAAGATTCCCTTTTCAGATTGCTTGATCTGAAGTCCTAAAAAGAATGTTAGTTCGCCCATCATAGACATTTTATATTCAGATTTCATGAGCAACTCAAACTTTTCGCAGAGTTTGGGATTTGTGGATCCAAAGATAATGTCATCGACATATATCTGGACAAGAAGGATATGCTTAGGATATTTCTTTAGAAATAAAGTGCTATCAATCTTTCCACGAACAAAACCTTTAGAGAGAAGAAAGGTTGAGAGGGTGTCATACCAGGCACGAGGAGCCTGTTTTAACCCATAGAGAGCCTTGTTTAATTTGTAGACGTGATCAGGGAACTTAGGATCTACAAAGCCAGGAGGCTGAGCCACATAGACTTCTTCATTAAGTTTTCCATTCAGAAAGGCATTTTTAATGTCCATCTGATATACCTTGAAGTTCATATGTGCTGTAAAAGCTAGGAAGAGTCGAATTGCTTCGAGCCTAGCAACAGGAGCAAAAGTTTCATCGTAATCAATGCCCTCTTCCTGCCTGTATCCCTGAGCCACAAGGCGAGCCTTGTTTCGAATGATTGTACCAATCTCATCAAGTTTATTTCGAAAAATCCACTTGGAACCAATGATTGTACGTTTTCGAGGCCTAGGGACGAGAAGCCAGACATTGTTTCTGATGAATTCTGCTAGCTCTTCCTGCATGGCTGAGACCCAGACAGGATCACGCAAGGCATCATCTATTTCTTTAGGTTCATTTTTCAGAGATAAAATTTACATAAAGACAGACGTTACCAGCCTGACGTCTGGTTTTCACACCAGAAGAAGGGTTTCCAAGAACTTGATCAATGGGATGATCTTTGGTCCATCGGAGAGCAGGTGGTTGATACACCTGTCCTGAAGTAGATGCTTCATTGGATGATGGATCAGGAAGAAGATTGGTAGGAGAGGGTTCACTAACAGTGGTTTGAGAGAAGTCTTCACTGTTAGTGGGTTGATCAGGTTCAGGTGGTGTGATTTGAGAGATAGGGGTGGCATTTATGAGAGGTGGAGTGGTTATATCAGTGGGTGGTATAGGATTTTCTTCAAAACCATCAGGAAGGTCTTGAGGAGATGGATCAGCAATAGGAGGTTCAGGGACTTGAAAGAAAGAGTCAGCCCACTGATTGATTTCAGTATTATCATTTGGGTGAGGAAAGGTAGGACCCGATTCATCAAACTTGACATGAATCGTTTCCTCAATGGTTTGTCTTCGTTTGTTGAACACACGGTAAGTTTTAGAAATGGATGAGTATCCGAGGAAAATTCCATCATCAGATTTGGAATCAAACTTTCCAAGATTATCTTTGTTGTTCAGGATGTAGCAGACACAACCAAAGATATGGAGATGTTCGATTGATGGTTTCCTGTTACGAAAGAGTTCGTAAGCGGTTCTTCTGAAACGCTTGACAATCAGAGATCTGTTCTGAGTATAGCAAGCAGTATTTACGGCTTCAGCCCAGAACTGAGTGGCAAGGTTGGCTTCACTCAGCATAGATCTCGCAGCTTCAATCAACGTCCTGTTCCTTCTTTCAGCAACACCATTTTGCTGAGGAGTTCTCACAGAGGAGAAGTTTTGAGAGATACCTTTCTGTTCAAAGAAAGATTCCAGGGTACTGTTTTTGAACTCAGTCCCATGGTCACTTCTTATTGATCGAACAGTATGGTTGTTGAGTCTCTCCATCTTCCTGACGAACAGGATGATTTCTTCAGGAGCATCACTCTTGGCACGTAAGAAGAAAACCCAAGTATATCTGGAATATTCATCTACGATTACCAGAGTATATTTCTTTCCACCAATGGATTGGACATTAACGGGTCCAAAGAGATCCATGTGGAGAAGTTGTAGAGGAGAGCTGATGGAGGAAATCTGCTTGGACTTGAAGCTAGCCCTGGTCTGTTTTCCTTTCTCACAAGCTGAACAAAGAGATTCCTTTGTGTAGCGAAAGTCAGGAAGACCAATAACCAGGTTGTTGATGCAGAGTTGATTCAGCGTCTTGAAGTTGAGATGAGAGAGACGCTTGTGCCAGAGCCAATTCATATCAGTGGAAGCACGTGATACGAAACAGAAGTTATCAGTGGAAGTATTCATGTTGATGATGTATATATCTGCATGTCTAACACCAGTGAGAATAACTTCCTTTCTCCTGTTCTTGACTTTGCACTTTTTCTTTGAGAAAGAAACTTTGTGATTCTTATCACATAGTTGACTGATGCTAAGAAGATTGTGCATCAGGCCTTCAACATAAGCAACTCGTTTGAAAGTAGTTACTCCGTTGGTCAGTGTGCCATACCCTCGGGTTTGGCCTTTACCGTTTCCGCCAAAGGTCACAGCAGGACCTCTTTCTTCACGGTAGTTAGAGAGGACAGATTTAGAACCAGTCATATGTCGAGAGCATCCACTGTCCAAGTACCAGATGCCCTTATCCTGAAAAGATTAGAGTTTAAGTTTTCTTTGGTACCCATAGAACTATGGATCCAGAAGTATCAGTAGGACTGGTTGAGTCAGTGTCAGCCTTTACTGAAGTATCAGTACAGGAGGCTGGAGTCTTGACTGAAGGAATAGTCTTGACAACCTTCTTTCCTTTGACTGATTTCTCAGTCTTGGGAATCTTCTTTACCTTAGCTGATTTTTCAGCTTTGGTAGCATCAGGACACTTACTCGCAATATGGTCATTTAATCCACAGTGATAACATTTGCGATATTGAAAGCGTTTAGTGTGGTCCAGAAAGTTTTTGAACTTTAGGTGAGCAGGACCAGCACCAAGTATGCCTTTAGCATTGGACATTGGAGGAATTGGTTTCTTCTCCTGAGTCTTTTGCTTCAGGTCAATCTTCAGTCTAGGAGCAGGACTCTGAGAAAGAGACTTAGTTCCAGAGACTGAAGGACCACCACCCAGAAATTTGTTCTTGGGTTTAGGACCCTTGGTCTTTGAAGGTGTTTCAGTTTTGGATTTATCCTTAACTGTATTCTTTTTGCTCTTAGGAGCACCTTCAGGGTGAGTGTTAGAAGAAGAAGAAGGAGTGTTTTCAGAAGCATTAGGAATGGGAATAGAAGAAACAAATTTTCCAAATTTTAGCATGGAACTTTCATACTTAGTTTCTTCATACTTTGTATCTATGAGTGAATCCAAGACCTCTTTTGCTTTTGTCAGACCTCCCTGAAGCTAATATTTCATCAACTTTTTCAGAGGCGTCACTCCATCCTTTGATGGTGACTTTTTCAGCATTTAATTGAGCAAGGGCCTTTTCTTTGGCAGCAAGAGTCAATTCTCTTTCAATACATAGAGTTTTGTTTACAGTGACCTGGTCCTTATAATTTTCTTCCAAAATGGTAAGCTGTTTTATTTTTTCTTGACATTCTTTGAGTTGTCCTCTAAGATCAATATTCATTTTTTCAGCAGAGGTTTTACCATTAAGGGCTTTGTAAAGATCGAGAGTGACCAGGTCCAACTGAGTTAAGCTTTCAAGAGGGATGAGAGGAATAGGTACCTGACTGGAAGAATCAGTCGCAGAGGTGGAAGCTTCAGGAGTTGTGGAAGAAGAAGCTTCAGGATCCTGAGGAGGAATCTCTTCAGGAACTTCTTCTATCTTAGCCATGAGAGCTAAGGTAGGTTCCTCAATAATGGCCATCAGTGCCACTTGAGTATCTTCCTCATCAGATGAGTCATCAGAGGAGACATCATCCCAGTCGCAGTCTTCTGCGATTAAACCCTTGCCTTTACGCTGAGTTTTCATCTTTTTGTATTTTTCTTTTAGGCGCTGGTATTTGGGATTCTTAGAAGAAGATTTAGCAGAGGAGGGAGCAAACTGACTTTTCCTGTACCTGCAATCATTAGCAAAGTGTCCTTTGCCCTGACAATTGTAGCAGATAGCAGTAGCCTTATCAACAGGGTCTGATTTAGGCTTGTCAGTAATAGTAAGATGTTTCTTTTTGTGGAAGTTTCCCTTTTTGGCAAACTTCTTGAAAGATCTGGTTAAAAGAGCAAGAGATTCATTGAATTCAGGATCTTCTGACATGTCAGAGTCAGAAGATTCTAATTCAGTAATAGTTACTGAAGAAGAAGTGGCAACAGTAGGAACTGAGTCAGAGACCAATGCAACAGAGTTGCTTTTGGTGTCTTTAGAGTCTCTTATGAGATTCTTTTTCAGTTTCTTCTGTTGTTCTCGGTTAAGAAGAATACCGTACAGCTCACTTAGTGTGAGTGTCTTTATGTCTTTTGACATAGTTAAGCAGGAGGTGTAAATTTCCCAATGTTCAGGAAGAGCTTCCATGAACTTGGGAACCACCTCAGAGTTAGAGTAGGTAGTACCGATGGTCTTCAGATCAATCAGAAGACAGTTGAATCTCTGATGTAGCTGGGAGAGAGTTTCATCCTTTTGATGAATAAAGCTTTCATACTGTCGAACCAAGAAAATCTTTCTTGATTCCATGAGAACAGCAGTACCTTCATATTGAACACAGAGAGTGTCCCATATCTCCTTAGCAGAGCGAAGGTGACAGACAGAGTGGAATACATCGTCAGGGAGTGACATGGCGATGAGAGACCTAGCCTTGGTGTCAATGTTGACCAGGCGTCTGTCTTCATCATTCCAGTCAGTTACGGGCTTCACCAGCTGCCTTTCAGGAACAGCTGGTTGGCCAGCAGCAGCAGGAATGGGGTGGACGGTTTGTGTAGGCACATGTGGTCCATTTTCCAGAAAGTATGGAATCTGGGGATCAGAACCAGAGAGAAAGAGTTCCATCCTGGTTTTCCAAAGAGAGAAGTTGTCTTTGTTGAACCGAGGAGGCTTTCCAGCAGAGCCGGTATCAAAGTAGTTATCCTTAGCTTGAAGAGCCATAGAATAAGAAGAGAGGATCACAAGATTTTTCTAAGAAGAAAATGAGAGCTTGTACTTGCTCTGATACCACTTGTTGGTCCCAAGTAGGTGACCTTCAAGTAAGGATAGTGTTTGGGATTATAGAAGGGGGGGGGGTTGAATATAATCACACAATTTTTCACTTTTAAATTCTTGTTGTATTAACAAAATGAACTTACAGATTGTTGCGGAAATAGAAAAGACTAATAGTCTAAACTAAACAATCTAAGTTTTCTTTCACTATGCACTAAGTGAGAAGAGAATAAAGAAAGAAGATAGAGGGAATAAGAGAGAAAGGACTTGAGTATTTTTGGATGAAGAAGAAGTATGGAGAACATCTCTTCACGTCCTATTTATACTCCATGCATTAAATGCATGCAGACCTACTATTGTGACGTGTCACAATGTGAGTGGTCTGTTGTACTATTTACTATAAACAAATACTCTTTGCAAGGTGTGCAAAAGAGGATGTTTGTAAACAGTTGCCTTGAGGTCTGATAAGTACGGAGGGAACAGTAAAGTAACTGCCCTTATGTACTATTGTGTCAGTAAAGGCGGATAATCCTTTTGTGCATTAGACTAAGACATTGTTCTAATCCTTCAGGATCAGGATACTGATCAGTGACTAGAGTCCTGAAACTGAGGAAGTTCAGGGTCACGTGTATCCTGATGAATCTTCAGGATGTCATACGATAGTGAACAGACTGCTATCACTGAGTTCCGTCTTCAGATCACGAGCATGCTGTTCCTGTCATCAACTATTTCTTCGACGTCGCTGATGGTTCTTTGTGTATGATCTTAATGTCTTCAGGAGGAGGTCTTTACTTCAGTGGACAGGATCAGTAAACTGCAGAACAGGCTCGTTAGTCTCCTGATCCTGATCCTGAAATCTATAAAGTTAAGTTACAGCATAAGTAACATGGAATAACACTGAACAGACTCAGTAATAATTCCTCAAGCTATAACAGAAGTAAAAACCTATTCACTAAGTAAAGATTCAGGATCATTATCATTTCATCAGGTCTTAGGAGAGCTGGATCAACAGAAGAGATCTTCAACAACTAGATACGAGGCTGTTTGTATATACGACACTCACTGCCAATGGCGTATGACGGCGGCGAGTGTCGGATCTACTGGTATGTTCGTCGTACGAAAGATCAACGACGTACACACGTGTTCAAGGACGCAGCTGCATTCCAGTCATCGCCAAGCCAATAGAAGAGTGTTGGGTCACATAATTGTACCTCAGTTGCGTGATAGTAGCAGGACACTACGTGGGAAAGATATTGTGACCGACATTAAACGAAATCTGAAAGTAAATATTTCGTACTGGCAAGCGTGGCGTGCGAAGGCTGCTGCACTGTGTATGATAAATGGTTCCCCTGAAGAATCATTTACCCGACTACCAGGTTACTTCTATAACCTGGAGCTCCATAATCCTGGTACCATAACCCGGATAAGGACAGATAGCAACAATCGCTTTACGATGTGTTTTGCTGCTTTTGGAACTTCGGTACGTACACTAAATGTTTATATAATATGCACTTTAAGTATGATGACAAAACTATTTCTCATATTCAAATTATACTTGTAATTATGCAGATTCACACGTTCCAGAGAAATTTGCGTCCTGTCGTTGTGATAGACGGTGCTCATTTGAAAAAGCGTTACTTGGGCACCATGTTCCTAGCCGTTGGTATGGACGCAAACAACCGATGTGTTCCTATCAGTTTCGGAGTTGGTAGGTCTGAGAACAATGAGACGTGGACCTGGTTTCTGTCTATGTTTAAGGAATGTGTTGGGGATATTGAAGGGTTGGTTTTTATATCCGATAGGGTTGCGTCAATAAAATACGCCATCGAAACAGTGTTCCCCACATCCCACCATGCCCTGTGTTGTCGCCGTCTAATGATGAACGTAAAAGCTAGGGACAAAAGGGTGAAGTATCAAAAAAGATGTTTTGGAAGACCTGTAGAGCGTACACAGCTGAGACTTTCGAGCGAAGAATGTTATGTCTACGGGATGCTATACCAGATGGGGCATCTGTGTTGGACGACCTTGGGCCGGATATGTGGTCGAACGCATATTTTCCAGGAAAACGTTAAAACATATTGACTTCAAACCATGCGGAGTCGGTTAACGCATTGTCCCGATTTGCTCGAAAACTACCCATCGTGGGTCTTTTTATTACTTTCGCGAATCTCAACAGGAGTGGTACTCGGAACGTCGGATGGTTGCAGGTAAAAAATGGAATGGTGGGTCTTTTTGTAATTTAACTTTATATACCTTTGTTAGTAACACAAAATGTTTGTTTTAATGACAGCGAAATGGAATGGTGTTCTTGCAAAGATACCGGAACAAATTGTCAAAAGGAGGAAGATAAAGTCGGCAAACTGGACCGTGCGTGAAATTGGGTACGGTCGATTTGAAGTAATAGACTTGAAGAGAAATCCAACTGTTGACTTCTATAAGTTTAAGTGTGAATGCATGAAATGGCAACTATCTGATTTACCTTGTAGTCATGTAATCGCCGTTGCGAACTATGTTAGGCTACCAGATTGCAACCATCTTGCAGAGGTGTACTTCAAGACAAGTAAACTTCAGTCAACGTATGCCGAGGTCATACAACCGGCTGGCCCGCCTGAAACGTGGGTTGTTCCATCGGATTACCGACTTATGACAGTAAAACCTCCTCTCATCAAACCAAAGGGTCCCGGTAGATGGGGCGACCATAACCGTATCCCTTCGGTTGGGGAGGATCGCACAACTCCCAGATGTACTCGCTGTCAAGAGTACGGTGATACCCGCAACCTCTGTACAGCCGATATACCATCACATGTGCGAAGGGAACGAGCGTCTGGCACGCAGGAGAATCTCAACACACAACAAAGTTTTAGACATGACACTATTGATTTAAACGTAGATGCAAACATTGATCTTAACTTTTAAACCATGTCTGTAACTCTAGCCAAAAAAGGGTCTATGTTACGTTGTTATTTTAGGGCTTGTTCTCAACTCTGTTATGTTGCTTTCAATCAATGAAATCTTTATGTTCCAACCGATATTTCAAATATCCATATAATTAGAGAAGATACGTAAATTTCAATCGAAAAATATGAGACACATACCTAAACGAAAATATAGTAAATTGCTTCATAATATTGTTACATACAAGAGTTAAGAAAATAACATACTTTAACATAGTAAAATGTAGTTACTACCTATACTTATCTACGGGTTCATCCGGACCCGAATCCTCAAAACCCTGCTTAAAGCCCCAAAAAATGTTAGCCATATGAAAACGCCATGCAAGGCTGACTACTGCCGTGTCCCCTTCTTCGTTTTGACGCAGTTCTTGTCCGCCCACAAAATCAGACAAGAACTTACACACCCACACCCCACAATCTCCATATCTACCACTTTGTTGTGGTACATTAGATGCATAGCTCCAACGGAATAATTTGGCATCATCGCAACGTGGATCCTCCAATTTCTCCAACAAATTTGGTAGAAGCACTTTCAAGATATGCACCATCGTTGTAATCTGCGTACCGAATATATTCACATTCATGGTGTCATATATTGTTAACGTCATTTCTTCAAGGTTCAAAACTCCCAAGACCCAATGTTTGTTATCGACGCACATTGGGATGTACACTTGAAATGGAATGTACACCAAAAATCACATTTCATATTTTTCCTAGCATTAACGTAAAATTTGTACATAAAACTATTAATACCTTATGTATTCCATGCCATGATGCAAACTTCTCTTCCGCCCACATGCTTCCATTACACATCGGCACAAGGTACGACAACTTACCCCCATTCACATATTTCCAAAAATCGGGGACAACCATCGTCCAAGTGGCACTAGGCGGACGTGATTCTAGTAATTGTCGTACCCACGGCTCGATGTGCTATTAAGAAAAAAGCAAATTGTAAAATAACTCATATTTACTTCAATAGTATATATAAGAAAAAATAAAACTACTCACATCATTTATTAACCAACCATCTTTAACCATTGCTAGTAGTCGCTTCCACCACTTACGAGTGGTCGGCCGGTGTGGTAAACATGAAATGTAAACTCTCCGATGCATCTTACGTCTAAGCAACAATTGGTGGGGTTCACACGTCAGGGTACGAGGTTGGTGACGTACAGGAACGGGAGTAGTATCCGGGACATTCGTCCATGGAGACATATCAAAAGGTCCCGGATTCCCAATACGGGTCCCCCTCCGTAACTCCTCATGTTGTTGTTGAACCGGGGTGGAAGTGGTGGCACCATCGTGGGTCCCCTCCGTAACTCCCTCGTTTATCACCTTCATAAAAAAAGAAGAATACATATAAAACAAAGATATCAATCTTTAACTTATTATATATGTAATATATATATATATATATATATTACCGGTAGTGGGGTGGCGATAGCATCAAAAAGGTCATCCATATGCGGTATTGCGGTTGTATCCCAATCCTGATCCCAATCAAGGTCTGCGAAACAGGTAAAACTTTCTTCCGACCAACAAAAAATAGTTCAACCATCCCTAAAAGATAAACTCGGACAGCGTCCTGGTCTGTAAGATTATCATTAGGCCCCCCTAACATTTCAACCATGTCATCTACATTTTCAATTGTCACCTTTCCGACTCCAAATACTCTAGTAATGAAAGTGTTATTCCCTACAACTTCAGCAAGCACCGGTTCGTCTCCGAAACGAAGTCCCGTTATAAGACAAAACTCCTCCGGCCCAAAACGAAATGGAGGTAAACTACCCGTTGGACCTCTTTGTTGTGAAGAGTCAGAAAACTCTAACTTTATTGCTTTCTAGTTAATCATCAGTTACTTTGTTTAAACAATTTACTCTTTGTAAGCCCTTGTTTAGAGGTTTGGAACCTCGGGGGCCATTTGTGAACATCCTTAATTTTACCTCTTTCCTATAAAAGGAAAGAGATGTTTAGGGTTTTGGTATGAATGCTTAATCCTTGGTTGTTTACCTTTATTGCAATATATCAAATACCTCCATTGATGCTTATTCAAAGCTTAGTGTTCATCATGTTTGTTTGATTTCAATCCATTTCTCCTCTACTTTCTTGATTATTGGGTCAACACTACCCCCGACCTTAAAATAACAAGTTTGATATTCGGGATTTTCCGGGAATGTCTGTAGTTGTAAAAAACTATGGACGAGTGCAGGGTCAACGAAATCATCTGTAAGCGATAACCACTTTCCAAAACAAGTCTCTGAAAACAATACTAGTCTATTTCTATTTAACTTTTCACGAATCTTGGTTACGTAACCCATCTTGGTTGATACAGTCAATGAAGCTTTGTACAAGTTCGCCGCCTATAAATTTATTAACATTGTTATAATTAAACGAAACATCAAAATATATATTCGTATGTATAAATTATACATATAATTTGATTTCAATTTATATTCATTTCAATTTATATATTTTAATTTATATTCACTTGTGAATAGATAGTTAATAATTTTAACTTAGTGACGTTGACCCATCAAACCTCTCGGTAATTCCACTAGTCCACACAAGAGACAGTGAGAATAGTAACGCAAAAGCATTTAAAAAACCATTCTCATTCGGCTGCCATTTTATAGGCTACGTCCTTAAACCCCCTTTGAGTGTTTATAGTGAGTACGCCCCCCGATTTGACTATCAACGCATAATTTAATTTAGCACGCATATAATTAAGGGCTTTTACATCTATTCATTTCGATTAAACATGTGAGGACACATGTTTATTTCATATTCATTTCAATTTATATAACTTAATATATATATATATATATATATATATATATTTACTTGTAAAAATAATATATTCACTATAATTAGATTCAAATTTTTATACCTTTAGAATTGTGAATAGATAGTTAATAATTTTAACTTAGTGACGTTGACCCATCAAACCTGTCGGTAATTCCACTAGTCCAGACAAGAGACGGTGAGAATGGTAACGCAAAAGCATTTAAAAAACCATTCTCATTCGGCTGCCATTTTATAGGCTACCTCCTTAAACCCCCTTTGAGTGTTTATAGTGAGTACGCCCCCCGATTTGACTATCAACGCATAATTTAATTTAACACGTATATAACTAAGGGCTATTACATCTATTCATTTCGATTAAACATGTGAGGGCACATGTTTATTTCATATTCAATATATATATATATATATATATTTACTCGTAAACATAATATTTTATACCTTTAGAATTGTGAATAGCTAGTTATTAATTTTTATAGGTTTAGAATTTTTATACGTATAATTTAATTTAACATGTATATAATTAAGGGCTATTACATCTATTAATTTCGATTAAACATGTGAGGACACATGTTTATTTCATATTCAATTTATATATATATATATATATTTACTTGTAAAAATAATATTTTATACCTTTAGAATTGTGAATAGCTAGTTATTAATTTTTATAGATTTAGAATTTTTATACGCGTTATTTAATTTAACATGTATATAATTAAGGGTTATTACATGTATTCATTTTGATTAAAAATGTGAGGACACGTGTTTATTTCATATTCAATTTATATATATATATATATATATTTGTAAACATAATATTTTATACCTTTAGAATTGTGAATAGCTAGTTATTAATTTTTATAGGTTTACAATTTTTATACGCATAATTTAATTTAACATGTATATAATTAAGAGCTATTACATGTATTCATTTCGATTAAACATGTGAGGACACGTGTTTAATTCATATTCAATATATATATATATATATAGTGATTTACTTGTAAAAATAATATTTTATACCTTTAGAATTTTGAATAGCTAGTTATTAATTTTTATATGTTGGTCGGTTTTATACGCATAATTTAATTTAACACGTAAAGCTTAATAAAACATAAATTAGATAAACTTAACATACGTCACGTAAAATGAATTTAAATAAACTTAACATAAATTACAACATTCATTAGATAACCTTAACATAAACGAAACATACATAAAATACAATAAAACATGCATAAAATAAACTAACATAGGATCCTAATTTATCTAGTTAGGGTAAAGAAATTTGCATTTCTGAACCCAATTTTTTTTCCATGATCTCCAACTTAAGACCTTCATACATTTGATCTGTTTTTTGATTACGTATTTGAAGTTCTCCAATTTCTTTTTGTAACTTT
Source organism: Centaurea solstitialis (assembly GCA_030169165.1). Lineage (NCBI taxonomy): Eukaryota > Viridiplantae > Streptophyta > Magnoliopsida > Asterales > Asteraceae > Centaurea > Centaurea solstitialis. Next base: position 76,494 of record JARYMX010000068.1, on the reverse strand, counting down.
TTTATAGCTTTCTTCTTTTTTTCAATTTCTTCTTGGTTAAATTCCTTACAACCCATCCAATGTTGGTCCTTCTCCATCAACAGTTTGATCTCTTTTTCAGCTTCAATGACAGATTGTTTCAATTTCTCGGGCATCGTTTGAGAGGGGTCTGGGTTTGAAGAGGAGGCCATTGTTATTGGTATGAGAATTTGAAAAATTATAAGATGTAGAGTTGAGAAGTTGTGTGGAATTGAAGGATGAAAGGTATTCTATTTATAGTGAAAATAATTACGTTTTACCCCTTCTAGTTTCAATCCTTTTAATTTTAGTCTTTCTACTTTATAACTCTTTTTAAAAAGATTAACCGAATAACTAACTAATAATATTCAAACGGTAACTATTAAACACAACAATCCGATAACTATAAAATAATCATTCGAACAATAGTTACACTTGAACAAGTTTTAAATAAGCATACAAAAAGTATTACACATGTATAAAACATAACTATTAAATAAGCAAATAATTAACTTACCATTGATGAAACGTTTGAAAAGGATGAACCGGACAACAAGTGCACAAATGAGAAATCCGACAAATCTCCGTTAACTTCGTGATTTTGAAACCTCCCGTAGAGTCAAACTTCGTAACACCTTCATCAAATGGTCCCCCCCCCTCCTTTTTTTATTCCTCCAAATAAAGAAACACAAATACAACCCCATGAAATGGTCCCCCCCTCCTTTTTATATTGCTCCCAATAAAGAAACACAAATACAACCTCAATCAATGTCAAATGAAATGGACCTACTATCTTGCGCCACGTAACAAACACAACCCAATAAAAGATTGCAATCCGTGTGAACACCTTTTGCCCAATCTCTCATGGCCACGTGTCCTATTTTTAAATGAATTGATTTTGCCTAGCCATCCAAAATCACGAACTCGGTGACTTCTTGACTCCTTGCCTCACGAAAAATCAACAAAATCACGAAGTCACTGATTTCGTGACTTCTTGATTCTGACACTTCTTGTCATGACATGGGTAAAATCACGAACTAACACTTTGTCCGAGTTCTTGACTTTGCGATTCTGACACATCTTGACCCTGAATCACTTTGACTTCGTGATCGCGATTTCGTGAGCCCACGAGTTCGTGATTTATGTTGTTGGACGACTAACACTTCGACAAGTGTCACATCACGAAGTCAAGATTTCTTGACTTCGTAATTGTGTAAAAAAATTGTTACAGTTTGGTCCTTTCACGAGGTCACGTATTTGGAAGTCACGAAGTCCATGGCTAGTTTTGTCAATTCGGGAGAGAGAATGCTGGAAGTGTAATTTAAGTGAGAGAAAAGGCCAAATTGGCCAAATTCCCGAGTGAATTGGAAAAATAGTGTGATTTACCTTTTTTTTAAGAGCACTTTCAATAAAATTCTACCTTTTTTTTATATTTTATTTCACCTCATCTTCAACTTAACATAACAAGAATTCTTTTAAAAGTTTACGATGATAGTTTTTAAAGAATCTTACTTTTGTGAATTCCATTGATTTTTTCAACATTAATAAATAGAGAAAATTATTAAAATGCCCAAGTAATATATACAAATTTATCTCTTAGACACTCTCTCCTTTCGGTGACAAATATATCCAAGTTTCCGCTACCGTCGGCCGCTCTCCGGCCAAAATGAGCCGCTCTCCGGCCAAAAGACTATTTTCCGGCGAAATTCGGTTCGGGCCGCTACCGGGCCAGCCGCTATCCGCGGACCGAATCTGATTGGTCCACCTCAGCTCCACGTAGACGCCAAGTCACCCGCTCCAGCCACGTGGTCTGCTACCACCCCGGCCGCGAATAGCGGCCCGAGCCTACGTGGCTGCATTTGATTCGTCCATTTGTCAGACCACTTTAAAACCCTAACCCTAACCCTAACTTTTTGTCTGTTAGTTTAAGAAATGTACGATTTGTGCACGTGAAAATTGTACGAATTTGACTGTTTGTTCACAAGATTTTTATCAGAGAGTAGCTTAAATTGAAGCATTTGTTCTATAAATTCAGGTGTAAAATTGAATACTCAAAAACGTTTGTTTAATTATTTTTTCGAGTTGCCAAATTTCTTTGTTTCACAATGTTTTCTTTGTTTCTGAAAATCAGTTCCGATGACGATAAAGCGAAGTTATACCTTCGTTCCGATGGGAAATGGGCCGAAGGATGGAATTACGTTGAAGAAATGGTGACAAAAGGTGTTAAATTGAAATTAAACACTACATTTCAACATCTGCTTAATTATTGTAGCTGGAAATGCGAAATCGACCGTTCAAGTGGCCAACTGAATCTATTCTACAAGAACGAGGGCCAAATATTTCAGTTAACCGACGATGAAGATGTTAGCGTATTTTTGCAATTCGCAAAAGGGTCACAGGAACCTCCTGTACTTTATGTTGATGTATACCTTTCTGGCGAAGGTGATGGCGCTGGTACTTCAAACACTATAAACGAAGAACCAATGTATTTGGATACTGAGTCACAAATCCAACAGTCACACGAAACCTCATATCGTGCAGTCTTTGGATATGGTCTTAGTGACAGTTATCCAGAAGTTGTCCCAGAGACGCAGCAACATCAACAACAAGAAGTGCAAGAAGAGGAAGACGAAGACGAATACGAGTGTTGAAAGTTCTCCGGATGTGCAAACGATGAATCCCATGTTTTCAACACGGGTTTATCAGACGAAGAAGATGAAGAAGATGAAGAAAACGAAGAAGGTGTGGAACCCTCCAGGTTACGACAAGGCTTAGATGATTATTTTGGTATACCTCCTCTCATTCCAACCCCAGATTTCTTGACGGAACACAATGAAGGCGTACCTTATAGACGTAGTAAAAGGCTAAGTAAAGGTCAAGTTTTTGATACGAAAGACAAAATGATTTTAGAGGTCGGAATGAAATTTATAGAAGAACAATTTGAGTATAAGACGAAAAAGTCTTGCACCAAAAGGTACGAGATTGCATGTGCCCGCGATCATTGTAAGTGGAGTATGAAAGTGAAATTCGTTGGAGATGGTGGTATGTTTATGGTAAGAGATTTGGTTGATGTACACACGTGTTCAAGGACCCAGTTGAACCCTAACCACCGTCAAGCCAACCAAAGGTTGCTGGGTAACATTTTTAAAACTAAATTTACAAATTCCCGCAGAGTACTAACGCCAAAAGACATGGCCGAAGACTTTCGAGAACAGTATAGAGTTACGATCCCGTACGCCACCGCGTAGCGTACGAGGTGGAAGGCCATAACGTTAATCAGATGCAGCCATGCAGAGTCATTCACTCGGCTCCCCATGTATTTGTATAACCTGGAGCGTGCAAATCCAGGTACGAGAAAAGCAATAAGGACAGACTCTAGCGGGCATTTTGCGGAGTGTTTCGTTGCCCTTGGTGTATCGGTACGTTAAAATTCTATAAACTAAACATTTTACTATTTTCGTTAGCTCATATAGTATCTAAACACACACTTTCTTGCAGATCTATATATTCTTGGAAAACCTGCAACCTGTCCTTATAATAGATGCTGCGCACCTGAATGGGGAATACTTGGGTACTATGTTTTTGGTTGTGGCCATGGATGGAAACAACAACATTGTGCCTGTTGCACTTGGAGTAGGTAGGTCCAAGATAGCAGACGAGTGGACATGGTTCCTGAACAGGTTAAAAACCTGTATCGGTGAGCCAAGAGGGTTGGTGTTTATGTCGGATAGAGCTGCTTCTATAAACGCAGCCATTACCGCCATTTTTCCAAATGCACATCATGCCTTGTGTTGTCGACATTTGGTCATGAACGTGAGATCAAGAGCGCCACGGATAAAACAATTCAAGACCCCATACTGGAAGGCCTGCAAGGCTTACACCATGCGAGTGTTTGACCGAATGATGAATATTCTTCAAGTCGCCGTACCCGAAGGTGCTCAATTGATGCAAGAGGTTGGGGTGGATGGGTGGTCAAGGGCTCACTTTCCTGCACAATGTTTTAACATTAGGACATCGAACAGTGCAGAGTCCATCAACGCATTGTCAAGGAATGCTCATAAACTACCTATTGTCGGACTCATGGAGTACTTTAGAGAATTCCAACAAGAGTGGTACTTTATTCGTCGACGTAAAGGAGGTTTAGAAAATATCAATATCTTAGTTTTACGTACGATTATTTTCTAATTTGAATAGACTATTTTCTAAAACTGTATATTGTATATTTTACAGACGAATTAAACCACTAACTAACAGTATGGGCCCAAAAGAAGATCCATAATAGGATTGTAAAGTCTGCGACATGGACTGCTCATGGAATTGGCTACGACAAATGGGAGGTCCGCGATTACGGGTATAACGCTGAAGTTGATATGCGTCACCGTAGTTGCACATGTCTCAAATGGCAGGTGTCTGGGTTGCCGTACGGTCATGCCATAACAGTTGCAAAAAGACTGGGTAGAAAAGATGTATTTGATTTGATTACGGTGCCTTATTACATGACCGAGTTTTACAAGGCAACATACTATGGGGTAATTAAGCCAGTCGGACCTGCAGAAACATGGCACTATCCACAAAACCCTCTACCCACCGTACTTCCACCACTGATAATAAAGAGACCAGTTGGAAGACCGAAAGGCAACAAACGTCGTCCATCTCGTGGTGAAATTCATTCACAGCAGAAGTGTCCTAGGTGTGAAGAATACGGACATACAAGCACACAATGTATAACAACCCATAACATTTTTCACAATATTTAACGAGTATCAAACGGAATTTAAGCAAAGTAACCATTACAGCGGAATTATGTCCAAAAGATAACTTTTATATTTATAAAGGTGTAAATTTATATCCAAAAGACCTTAAAAACAAAACCCTCAAAACGAGGTCCACCATTCTTTAATATAATCAAAACATAATTTAAGGTTTATCAAGTCTATCCTCCATTTATTCTAGTTGAACTGAGCCTTTGGAGCGACCGGAACTTCAAGCAATTCTCTTCCCTTTGTCTTTTCCCGAAGAACCTGCATCTATGGAGAAACCACAACGGGTTAAGCTTTCGCTTAGTGAGCACAAACCACAAACACATGAACAATATATCACAAACCACCACGCATATGAGAACTAGACATGCTATCACCAATGTCCTTACGGTACACGCCGGTAAGGACCACACATATACTGATATCAGTTTAACACAAGGACAATACCCACGGTGGCCACCACCACTACAATGAGTAAGCCATCACACAAACATGCTAGTCTCATAACCACATACGCATCACATGCAATTTGTACATAAAGCAACGTATAAGGGTTAATGTACTCACCTTGATTAACTTCACAATAATCACGTGCTTGGACCACCACAATATAATTTCAAGCACCTATAATTATTACACAACAATACACATATAAACAAACGTAACACACAACACTTTATGACTCAATCCCGACCCTTAGGTCTTAGGCTAGGCTAGACCCTCCCAAATAAGTTAAAACTTCACCAAACACTCTTTTAAGACATCCCCTAGGGAGACATGATCGAAAGAACCCCAAAGGAAAACTATTAAAAAAACTCAAATGCTGAAACAACACTATCCGCGGGTCAATCCGCGGGTCACCCGCGGGTCACGACCCTCATATGCCAAATGACCAAAATCCCAAGTCGCAAATTACGAATTGGCTACGGGATTCTCACCAATCAACCCAAAATTGACCAAAAGACACCAAATTGATGTTATAGAACATCCCCATGACATTATAACACAACCCAATGCATTAGAAGTACCACACTAACACCGATTAGTCGCTAATTGGATCAAAATCCAACCCGAATGAACCCTAATTGTCAATAATCCCAAAACTTAACACAACTAACGAATAAACACAAATAGACACATACCTTGGGTTAGGAACGCGATAACAATCGTACCCCGATGATCAATTTCACCAAGAGATCCCAATCTCCCTTCCAATTGCTCCAAACCCTCAAGAACACACACACAACCCTTCTTCCCTTTTCCTGAAAATCGACTAACACAAATGAAAGGGATTTGGGCTTCCAAACTCCTTATACATATGACATACACCACCCTTTACTTACAAGAATTACACACTAGTCCCTACACTTGGAAATTACACAAAATCCCCTTGCATTTCTAAATTCTCACACAACAAACTAACCCCACTAACTTGCAAATCAACAAAGCCAGTTAAAGTACTAACTCTGGGAAATGGGGCGTTACACAATGTCCGTTAATTCCAAATTCCACTAGAGGAAGCAGTCAACTAGAGCCAATAGGAAGTGTCGATCTTAATAGTGGTTACGAGAATCTACGCTTTAATTAGTCGTTTAATATGTAACCCATGTCAATGTTTTTAGTTTTTGCTTGCATTAATAAAACGTAACTTATTTTAGCATGTAACATTTTAGTAATAAGAATAACAAACACATAATATTGTATTGCTTTAATAATTAACCGATACATATATAGTTGACACATAAATCAGTAGACATAAAATTAAATGGAAACCAACTTAAACATAAAACGACATAAAACTTGATTGATTTCATTGAAAGCATGATAACATAGTTGAGACACTAGAGTTAAAGAAACAACAACAACAACAATAACAGAGATACCAAACTACAACAGATCTAACATAGTTGAGATCCCCTAGTTATCATTCGGATATAGTTCTTTTATCGAAGCAATCCAGTCTTCATTAGCTTTGATTTGTTGTTGCATATTTGGATACCAAGGTACATACTCCTCCTTTAGACGTTTTTCTTGTGCTCAAATCTCCTTTTGAAGTTCTTTAACGAACTTCTTCTAGTTTTTGATTTCCTCTTCAATTATATCTTGTTCGCCACGCTTACGCACCCATTCTTCTTGTATCGCCGCAATTTCCCCTTCCTTTTTTGCTATTTGCCTACGAAGTGTTCCAGGCATTATTTGAGTACAAGGAGGGTTTTCAAATTGAGAAGAATTAGGGTTTGCAAACATTCTTTGAGAAGGAGGTTTTCAAATTGAGAAGAATTAGGGTTTGCAGACATTCTTTGAGAAGGAGGGTTTTCAAATTGAGAAGAACGACGGTTTCCAGACATTCGTTGAGAATGAGGGTTTTCAAATTGAGAAGAACGACAGTTTCCAAACATTCGTTGAGAAGGAGGGTTTGTTGATGAGGAAGGCAATTTGTCAGCCATGGTTGCAATACGAAGTAGAAAAGAACTGTATGAGAGGTGTGAGTATTTGGTTGATGGGATACACCCTTTTTATAGCCATGTTTTCCTCTTCAATTATATCTTGTTGTTTTATTAGCTGTATGTTTTATCAGTATGATCACTTATTGAGTTGTCACTATCTCAAATGGCAGAAAAATCTTGTTGCTTTTATCATTATTGCTTTTATATCTTGTTGTTTTATTAGCTATATGTTTTATCAGTATTGTCACTTATTGAGTTGTCACTATCTCAAATGGCAGAAAAATCTTGTTGCTTTTATCAGTATTGCTTTTTCAGACTTTTTGCAGATGTTTCAGGCATCTTTTACTTTGCAGATAAATCAGCAATGTTTTTTTAGACTTTTTACTTTACAGACGAATCTTGCTATTTTAGCTTTTCAGACGAATCTTACTGTTGAATTACTATGGTACTCTTGTACTATTAGACGTAAATTACAATTAGCGGATGGATGAACCAGGAATAGTGCTGATGATTGAAATCCGTCATGAAACTTTAAAAGAGTTACATAATTATTAAATACATACATAAGTAAAAACATCGTACAATTAACATAATCGTGGTCAAGGTGTAACACCCGTACTTTTCGTAAATAAGAATCTCTCCTCTCTTGTCTCACACTTTTGTTTGTCCCTAAAATTTCGGTCCCATATTTAATAGTAAGCCATTTTATGAAACTCTTTATTTTGTACTTCAACCCAAAGTTAGAAAATTAAGCTTCCAGCTCGGTACACTTTCCGCTATTGTGCCAGTGGCACAATCGCATGTCATAATAGCCAAGGTCTTTCTGCGATTGTGCCATGCTATTGTGCCAGTGGCACTATAGCTCGCGTGTACTAGCTTGCTTAAATACACCTTTTCAGCCTATTTTCTCACCACACTCCACTTCCACCTTCTAGTTGCGACTTACACATAGTTAAGGTGCAATTTCTACTCTTTTCCACTCCATTTCACTCCCATTTAATGCTTGCTTTAGAGCTTGTAATCAATAACATTTATTGTGCTTCTAGGATACTTCCTAAGTGTTGGCCAAACCTCTTCTTCCTCTCAAGATCTCATTCTTCTCAAGAACTAGGGTTTAACATTTTCTAGGTTTTGAGTTTAAAACCTAGTTGGTAAGTTCTAACTACTTGTTGGTGTGATCTTGGCTTTTATAAAGAAATCATAAGCTGATCTAGGGTTTGATTTTGTAGCAATTTAGGTGTTCTCCATAAATCATCCAACTATGGTTTGGGTAAGATTTGGGGCTTTTGATTCTATAACCCCAAGGTGAGTTTCTAAACCCTTTTGTTAAAACTAGATACACATCACTTTGCTAATATAGTATGTTCTCTTAAATTATAACAATAAATGTTGTTATGGTTGAATTACCTAAAATAATAGATCTGATGATAATTACGTTTATGTGAGTAATTGATGTTCATATGGTCATATTAAAGGAAGTATAACATGCTCATGATGTATGAATTAATATGTGTATGCTTGATATGGTTTGCTATGTGAAGGGAAAAGGGATGGAAGCCATGTTATAAGATGTAGGGATTAGATTTCCTCTAATAATGACTTGAGGTGTGAAACGAAGGTCAAAATATCTTCGGTGATGTTTATCTAACATGTATAAACGGTCCATAGTATGTGCTAATAAGGTTGAAATATACCGATGGTCTTTATTTTGTTAAATAGAGTACGAGGGACTCTATGGGATTAATCTCTTGGGCTCTGAAACCAACCAGTGGGGGTTGAGAATAATGTTATGGCAAGAAGAGATCGATTGCTATAATGGAAGGTCATAAGACCCTTGGAAATAAATACAAGAATAATACAAATGGATGTGATGACTTGAGGCATGTAGTTTTGTATCATGAGTGCATCTTAAGAGTCCAGCGATTATATGCAGCTCTATATGAGCAGGGATTATATGCAGCTCTATAAGAGCAGGGATACATACAGCTCTATATGAGCAGGGATTATATGCAGCTCTATAAGAGCAGGGATTATATGCAGCTCCATGAGATCATGAAATTAATGTAGCTCTATATGAGCAGGGATTGGTTGTAGCTCGACATGAGCAAGGACCGTGTGTAGTTCAATATGAACAAAGGTTGTCAGTACTTCAGTGATGAGTAGTGATTTATGTTTGGCTCGGTCAAGAGCACGTTATGCAATGGTAGGCTATAAAACCAGTTGCTAGAGAGGCTAGCATTTGGGGTTTATCACCTAGGTGTGTGGAGTCCTTGGAGTTGGACTTGGTTGGTGGAAGCGGATTACTTCCACTTTTCCTAAGGGTAATTCTTAATTAATAAAAGAGGATCTTTTATTGTGTTTCATTTGCATGCTTTATTTATATGAAATATGATGTATATGCTTGGTACAACTCACTAGGCTTTTTTGGCTTAACACTTGTTTTGGTGTCGATGTGTATCTCAGGTGCTAGTGGCGCCACTTCCAAGTAACTGGTTGGCTTAGAGTGAGCTTGGGGCATATTGAGAGACCGGTCTTATTGACTTTTGGCGATTATTAGAACGATAACCCTTTTGTAATCTCTTTCCTAGATAGGGAGTAGATTAGCTTGGTTATTGATAATGCTCTTGAATTAAATTACAAACATGTAATTCTGCCGATATTACTTTACTCCTTTTTGGGAAGAGCTCACGCTATGGCGTACTTGTTATACCATTTTCTTAATTGAAAAGTTTTTTTTGTTAGCTCCAATTTTGGGGTGTTACAAGTTGGTATCAGAGCTTTAGTTTAAGCGAACTAGGTATTGACCATAGTGTACCTAGACTTAAACTTAGCGAGTTAGTAGACATGCCACCTACCTTTGGTAGAATCTTAGGTGGGGAGAGTGATAGGATTTACGAGTTTACATTGGTCGGAATTATGATGATGGTGACGAAGATTCTTATGTATGATCTGTTCATAAATCACTTAGCTACTGGTATATGAATGTATTGTTACATGAGTATTTTTGAATAACTATTGTTGTAAAGATGATGGATGTTACCGTTCGTAAAATAGTCTATTCTTACCTTGTTCTCGTGTGTGTGGGTAACATATTGTAATGGCGAACACCCATAGTCAGACGGGTGCCCCACGAGGACCATCCGAGTTAACCGCTTCAACCGCCGACCAACGTGACCGAGTCGGTACAGTTGAGAGTCCACCGAGGCTTCGGGTCCTGGGTGGGGGTCCGGAGTACATCCCGAGGACCAACCTCGAAGACACAAATCCGGTACTAACCGAGGTGACCCCAGAGACAAGGATGTTCGACAATGTGATGAGGGCAGTGGCGGAGGCCATGGGCAAACAACAGGAATCCTTCATGAAAATGTTGGAGGATCGCGACGCTAGTCATCGCCGAAATGAAGCAATGGGGGAAAATGTCGGTAACGGATCCGGGGATGCCAATTTGGTAGTGGTCACGGAAGGGACACGGGTGACCGGGGAGAAGGAAAAGGGGAAGACAAGGGGATGTTCCTACAAAAACTGGAGCACTTTCTTCAAAATAATACTCTTTATCCATACCATTAATGGTTAGAGAGTACATTTCGCTCTTTTCAAACCATCTCCATTCATTCATAGCTTCACATGGTTGATTTGTTAGATTTGCAATCCTAGATGGTTCAAACAACCAACATAGGCATTCCAGAACACTCTTGAACTTCACAATCAAATCATCTTGCAGATTATCAGATTCAAACTCAGACTTGTAGAGCTTCAGTCCAATCTCATACATATCTTTCAGATTCTCTCTTGTGCACTCCTCTAGCAGCTTGTACAGCACAGATCTTTTGAGTATCTCACCATCTTCCCATTCAATAGCATATAACAGTCTTTCTATCCCATGAATACCCCATGACTTAACCTTTCTTTCAGGTTGATCAGGTGTTTCCTTTCCCAAATAATTTTCTTGAATGCCAAGAACTTGTGATTTTAGATTTTCTACCAATTCTTTATCTAACTCAGTGAGAGCAGCTCTCTCATCTTTCAGCCTTAGCACATCTTTAATCATACCTGGATCAAAGTCATACCATTTGTCTATCAAGAAGTAACTCTGTCTTCCTTGTTCAAATGATAAAGAGAATGTTCTATTCCTTTTGTATGTGAACCAACCAACAACCTTTCCTTCACCAACACTATCCTAGTGATCTCTAGCACTGTTTTTCTTCAGATCATTTCTTGTTTTAGCAAAAGCAAACATCAACTGCAAATCTTCCTTCATCTGCTTTGTCTCTAAATAATCACCATCCTCCATGGTGCAACTCAGCTCATACATCTTCATCAGATCAGCTCTAGGCAGCTTTGTAAAGATAGAATGTGAGTTAGCATAAATCTCATTTCTACCTCCACTTCTGATTATCTTGAAGAACATCAGCTCCAAATCTTCAAAGTAGTACCAATCTGTGATGTCTGATGGTTGTTCAACAATCTTTTGTTGCCTTTCTTTGTGAGCCATTCTTTTCATTCTCTTCACCTTGGCAAACTTCTTTACCAAATCTTCAGACTCTTTTTCAATCTGAGTTGGCTCTCTTTCTTTTTCAGTAGTACCCTCAGCAGTAGCAGGAACCTCTTCATCTTGCTTAGTCTCAACACTGCCTTCAGCAGTGGCAATCTGATTTCTCTTCGTCTTCCTGTGTACCAAAGGCACCTCTTCTTCCTCTTGTTCAGCAGCTTCCTGATCCAGCTTATCTCTTATTTCATGATACTTTTGCTCAACCTTTACGACACTCCATCCAGCAAAGTATTGAATTGGTTTTCCAAGAACACCAGCCAAATACCTCACCATTATTCTTCTTCTTTCACCAGCAGCCTTGGAGATATTGACTTTCTTTTTTACCATCTTCTTTGTTGGCTTTTTCTTTGTTTCTCTGACCACCTCCTTATCAAACTTCTCTTGCAACTTCTCAGCAGCCAATTTGTCAGCCTCCAATAATTCCTTTTCCCTTCTTTCCTCATCTTCTACAAGCTTTTGAATGAAAGCTTTAGAAAGTTGATTTTCAACCACTGGATTCAAAACTGGATGCATTCTCTCTTCATCATCAGACTCTGACTCAGGTTCTTCTACCAGAATTTTCTTTCCTTTGTCTTTGGGGTCTAACTCAGCACCCTTCTTCGTTGGCTCTGGTTGACTTTCTTTGATTACCACACCCTTTGTAATTACTTTAGGCAATTTCACCAACAGCTCAGCAATGGTAACTTCATTCTCATCCACAGACTTCTCACCCACATCAGCCTCTTTTTCAGTCTCTTTTTCAATCTCCTTATCAGTCTCCCCCTTAGCTTCAGCCTCTCTTTCTTCCTTTTCAATCTCAGCCATATCAACATCAGGCATATTAACAGGTATATCAGATGCAGCAGCCTCCCTGTTTTCAACCTGTTCATTCACAACTCCTTTCCTCTTCTGCTCCCCCTTGATCTTTGATCTTTTCTCCCCCTTTGTGAATGAGACCAAAGTGGAGTACCTCCTCTGAAGAGCTGAAATCTTCATATGCATAGAGGCCATCTGAGCACCCTGAGACTGTAGCTTCCTTGTAAATTCAGCCAGCATTGCATCCTTATCCTTAACGAGCTGATTTTGAATGTCAATCACCTTCTCCAGCATATCCAACCTCTCTTCATGTGATTTGTGCCTCTCCTCGTGAATTTGAAAGTTCACATCATGAGCTTTCAAATCTTTGGCAATGGTTGCCAAGTCTGCCATCAATTCCTTTTGTGTATAGCTGCCCTCACCAGGTTTAGAAGTGTTTACTTCCCTTACTGGATCTTTGAGCTTTTTAGCAGAAGTTTTCAGCCTAGCTGAAGCACTACTTGCCCCCTTGGTTTCTTGGCTCCTGGGACCACCTGATGATTTCTCACCTGTAGTTGCCGTGGTGGGGGTCTTAGCTATGTTTAAACTGTCCTGATGCACACCTTGTGCAACATCAGTAGTCTGAGCCTCACCAACCACATGCCCATCCTTCTCCTTAGAGGGCACCTTTTTTATACTTGAGTGGGGCATCACTCCTAGGGTATCCCTTTGGAAAGAATCAGAAGGAGAGTGCTCCAACTAATGGCTTAAAGGCTCATGGGGTTGAGAACCAGAGGAGGAAGGAGCTCCCTTGTTCTTTTTGATATACTGTTTGAGTGAAGGGGTGGGGGTTGAATCAAGGGACTGAGGGATGTTTGAACTAGAAGGTGGGGGTAGGTCATCAGTAGGTATGTTTGATTGTGAGGGTTGCAAGCCTGATGCCTCACCTTGTGGGGGGTTCACACCCATCATTGTAGGGAACAATGGGGTGAAAGTGTCATTAGAGCCTTGTGCAGGTCTCTTCATGTTGGAAAACACTTTACTACCAAGAGCAGAGCTCTGATAAGTGTCTCCATCAAGAGGTACATCCGTCAATTCCTTAGTGATCACTTCTTGAACAAATCTTGGGAACATATAAAAAGATTTGACATTTGCATTGTTCATGTTCTCAAGATTGTAAACAAGATCATCAAAAATAATTTGTGAAAAGTTGGAAATCTGTTTAGTAGACAAGCAAACCAAAGCAGAAGCAATGGTACTGCTGAACTCACTCCAATTGGTGGTTTTTCTAGAAAAGCAATGTAGAAGGGTATGCACAAAGATTCTCCATCGAGGGCAAAATTTGCCTTTTAGATATTTTGAAGAGGTTTGGGAGCCTGCATACCCCATTCTCAAGAAAGCATCCATAATGGTTGAAGTAGAAAGCATGGTTATACCTGATTCATCATTCAGATGCAAATGATGTCTGATCTTGGCCGGAGTGACAGTTAATGGACGACCACAGATGGTGGTATGAATGGATTTTGACCCCTTCAGATTCTTGAATGGTAGCATTGGTCCAGAAATCCTTTATATGAGCGATATAGATCGTAGGATTGAGTGTAGCTGCATACACGATGGAAGATGATGCCAAGAAATCAACGATTTCTTCAAATCCAGATGAATGACTATCCTTTGTGAGATAGCCAACCTTGTTGTGATCTTGAATAAAACGAAGAGAATCCATTAAGTATTAGATGTTGAAATCGAAACCCAAGAACAGATTACGAATCAAGAACAGATTGTTAATCAAGAAAATAGTCAAGAACACAAAATCGCAAAATAGCAAGGGTTTCTCAGAGAAATAGTTCAAATTAGCCGTTGTGAAAAAGGAGGTGAATTAGGGCTTTTATACAAGACCACAAGCAATGGTAGCTAACGCTAGCAACAATAAGTTAAAATTGGTAGTAACAGTTAAGTGAAGTGGTAAATCGCGTGTTAGAAAGTTAAATGCGGTAGTAACTATAACAAGCAGTGGTAAACACGCGAGCAATAGTAACTAGCACTAATAACTTTAAGCAGTGGTAAATGGAGAATACTAGCAACAGTAATCACAACCAGCGGTAGTAACATGCGAGCAATGGTAATTGACAACTAGCAGTAGTAACATGCGAGCAATGGTAAGCGATAGTAAGCTAGAACAGTATCTCTCTAAAGCAATAGTAATGGTCTAAAATTAGCAGTAGTAAAGACTAGTGATAGAAACTATGCTTAGCGGTTGTAACACTGCAAGCAATAGTAACTCCAAAGGAGCAGTGGTAACTTTACTATGAAAGTATTATGTGCAAGACAGTAATTAGGATTACCATGTCCAATGTTATAAGACCCTAGTGGGTCACATTGCTACCAAACTGATACGAGTCAATTCCTAAAGATAACGCTATGTGCAGAAGTACATCCTGTTTCGTTTGTCAACTTCTGCACATAATTACTAACAGATATCTGTTAGTAATCTGTATACCAAACTGAATCAAACTGTCCAATGTTTTTAAGTTCACGGTCTTATAAACACCCAATTCGAGATCATTTGGTTTTACGTGTGAGAAATAATTAATTAAGTTTAATTATTAAAAGAGAGAAGGAATAAATAATAAATTGATTATTTATTATTTATTAATTAAATATAGTTATTTATAATTAACAGTTTGATTAATTAAAGATAATTATCAAGAGTTATATTTGGTTTGGGATTCTTTTTAACATTGCCATATTTACCTTTATAAATAAAGGATTTATGTAATAGAATAATCATCTGATTTCATAAGTTACTTTTCCACCAAGAAATCCCACAACCCCTCTCTCTCTCTTTGGGCGCCGGCCATACATACACACACACCGAAGTTCGTTTTTCCGATCAATCCAAGGCGGTCTAGCAGCCTGTCTCAAGGTGGTGCAGTAGTGGTGTATCCCTCACTAGCCTCCGGAGCCGTTTTTGGTATCATCAAAGGTAAAATCGTGTAAACCCTCTCAATATAGTATTTGATTAGTTACGGTTGGATCTCTGTCGGGATTGTTAATTTTTATCCGCTGCATTATCTGTTTTAGTCTACAAATCCCAACAGTGGTATCAGAGCCACTTCCGTAAACTTTTTAGATCTGTTTGTTAAGTAGGTTTTGATAAAAATTGGTTTTTGTTTATAAAAATCTGAATTTTATGCGTTCCTTTAAAAATTGGATTTTTATCGAATTCCCCAAAGTTCGTGGCAATCGGCGGCGGAACAGCGGTGATCACCGGCCGAACCGCCGGGCCGATCGCCGGACGAATCGCAATCGATCGACGACCACCCGATTCGTTGGCCGTTCGACGCAATCAAAACCACCGAACCACCAAAGCCGGAATCGGCGATGGTGGTCGTGGTCGTTTTACAGTCACAAGCCGCACTACCACGGCGGCAGAAGCCGCGCGGTGGTGGCGGTGTTTAATTTACGATCGCCGACCGCGGGGATGGCGGTGGCGTTTTTGATGATCCTGCTGTCGTCACAAGTCACCGGTGGCGATGGCGGTGCTTCGGTGCCGTTGTTGTCGCCGGTTAAGCGGTGGCGGTGTTTTTCAATCAGCAACAAGGGCGGTGGCGGTGGCGTTTTGATGTTGCCGTCGTGCGCCGATGGTGATGGTCGTCAATCGGCCACGCCACGACAGTGGTGGCCGATTTCTGCTGCTGTTGTGGCGGTTGGCGATTGGCGATGGGGCTGCGGTGGTGATTTGTATTCAATCGCCAGCCACGGCGGCGTGGTGGCTGTTTGCTACAGCCGCCGATGGCCACCGGTGGCGATGGCGGTGCCTTGTGCTGCTGTAGTCGCCGGAGCGATGGCGATGATGGTGGTTTTCAATCGTGACCGCGACGGAAGCCATGGTGGTGGTTGTTGTTTGTTTTTCTCGATCGCCGGCGAGGCGATGGTGGCGGGGTCTTCGCCACTGCCATCGTCGGTGGTGGCCGGAGCTGGTGATAACCCGATGGTTGGTAGTGGGCGTTTGCTACTATCAAACCAATGGTTGAACGGGATCGAGTTAACCGTTATCAGTTATGTAACTTGGGGTAATCGACAATATTAATTCGAATCGTGATAGGTTTCGAATTAGATAGGTTTTAATCAATTATTATCAAGATTTTGTTTTTCGGAAAACTATTAAAATCTTGTTTTTAATCAAGTTTGGATTATTATAAAAATCCAGTTTTATCAAAACCGTTTTAATTAGTTTAATCCTTTAAACTGGTTATTGTTGTCATAGCCCCGTTGACCTATGGTTGTGTTTTATTATTATTATTGTTATTTTATCTTGTTTATGGTAAGGGAGGCCTGCGAGCCATTTGCAACCTTATTTGTATTTTTATTTTCAAATAGTTTAGATGGGAGGCCTGCGTGCCGTTTACAACCCAATTATGTAATAATTAGATTAGTTCAAGGGAGAATAAAGCTGAAGAACGAAGCATGGAGCCACAACCAAAGATGTTGGAGCCAGTGGGAGCGCCAAGATTTCATGCCCTGTGTTGTTATGGTCACATAGGATTTAGACCGTCAGTTCTCGTGTTGGCTCACGAAACTGACATTAGTTATGGGCAAAGCTATGACACTGTCTTGTTTTATCTGCATGTTTTGTTGTAGTCACCTTCTTTTAGATAAAACAAATTTATTTTAAAATCTAATGAAATCAGATAAAGGAGTTCGATTACAGTTTGCTTATCGGACCAGTTATATTTTTAAAGAAATTAAAAACTTGCTAAAATCCTTAGGAAAATTTTAGATCAGTAAGTGTGATCCGTTTATGGACACCTTTGGCGTAAGGTACGTTGGGGCTCGAAGAGATCAAACCTTGGGCACCTGCGTTCAAACCCCAAGCCGAAGGGGGTGAAAAGACTCTGCGATAATCGGGTGGTACCGACCAGAGTACATCCAGTTCAAAAATGGTACGATCTATTTTGGCTTTTGTTACAATTCACCGGGTGGTACCGGGCCAAAACACACTAGAGGGACTAAATATGCACGGACTTTAACGTCCGATGTCCCGATGATCTAGAAGTCGTATCTTCGTTTAAAGACACGATTGGTAGAAGTTGTTACCTACCAAAAATAGCATGAGATGACTTGTGTGAGCACACCTCTTGTCAAATCATGTGAAATATGGATTCTAGTCTAATAAACTTATTGTTCTAAGGTAATAATTTATTAGAATTATATAATCAGATAACTGAATCAGAATTTTATTTTTCTGTAGATGTCTTATACTGTTATTCCATTTTATTCACCTGAGGAATCTCTTCGCCTTATAATGGGGAAATGGAAGCTTACAGGCCAAAATTTTCCAGTCTGGAAAATGCATCTTGACAATGTCCTGAATGCACAGGGTAAGCTATATGTGATTAAAAAACCCATTTGACGACCCAAATGCAATTCTCCTGAAAAGTATTTTGCAGACTATTATAAATTCATAGCTGATGAGTCAGATGTGATGTCGATTCTATCTTTCTCTGCCTCACCCGAGTTCATGGCTGATTTAAGAGTTAAGTATTGCCACGAGGTCGTGAAGGATATAGAAAGCCAAGTAGGCTTCTATAAGAACAGTGGGAAGTATCTAATCGTGAAAGAGATTTATTCTCTAAAACTGGAAAATGGTCAATCCGTTAAAGATCATCTTCTGGAAATGAGGAGGCTCTTTACAAGTCTGTCACGCATGGGATACAAGATGGTTCAGGAGGAACTAGTACACCTCATGTGGTTCTCTCTCACAGACGAGATACGTACCACAGCTAGTGAGTACATGGGAGAGCCAAAGATGGATGTGGCAAAGTTCCTTGAGGATGTTTTGGCCAGTTTCGAGCCAAGACCTGCAGCAGCTGCTGAACTCATGGACGGCGATTGGATTGACGAGTTGGGAGATATTAGTTGCCCATAATGCGGTAGCAAGGATATTTGTGCTCACTCAATGGATATCGACCAGCTAGACATCGGTTTACCCGATACACCAGGTATCTTTATGATAGACTGTTTGATAACTTCTTATGAATCATGGGTACTTGATACAGGCAGTGGTAACCACATTTGTAATCATTTACAGGGATTCAAAAGAAGGGAGACATTGAGGAAGTATCGTTCGAACCTACGAGTCGGTGAAGACACGATGCTTGTAGCTGAAGCCGTGGGATCTTACAATCATAGTTTACCCTCGGGTCTAGTTTTGGAACATGAAAATTGTTACTATGTTCCTAAGATGATCAAAAATGTTATTTCTTTCGATTTACTTGTAGACCAAGGTTTTTATTATAAATATGATTACAAACTTATTTTTTGCTTTAAAAATGATGTCTTTTATTTCAAAGCAACACTGTCAAATGGTCTATACGTGTTAAATCTACAAAAAAATAAAGAAGTCTATCATATAAGTAAACGATCCAAGGAAATTGAGGATCAGACTTACCTCTGGCATTGTCGTCTCAGTCATATAAACAAGAAACGCATAGAACAACTCCAGAAAGGAGGACTTCTGGGGTCTTTCAACTTTAGACCTTTTAATAACTGTGAATCTTGTTTATCTGGCAAGATGACAAAGCAGCCTTTCAATAAGGATAATGAAAGAACAAATGAATTGTTAGGAATAATACAAATAGATGTGTGTGGACCTTTCAGTCATGAAGCTAGGGGAGGATACCGGTACTTCATCACTTTTATTGACGATTTCAGTAGATATGGTTATGTCTATCTTATAAGACATAAATCTGAAGCCTTTGAAAGATTCAAGGAATTTTAGAATGAAGTAACGAACCAACTTGACAGAAAGATTAAGTTTTTGCAATCGGATCGAGGTGGGGAATATCTAAGCCAGGAATTCGACAATCATTTGATGGAATGTGGGATTGTCTCACAACTCACACCTCCGTATACACCTCAGATGAATGGTGTATCAAAAAGGAGAAATCGTACATTACTTGATATGGTACGATCAATGATGTGTCGTTCCTCACAGCCAATATCATTTTGGGGGCACGCGCTCGAAACAGCAGCCTATATACTGAACATATTGCCAACTAAATCGGTAGAAAAGACCCCGTATGAGATTTGGACGGGTAAAAAGCCTAAACTGTCTTTTCTAAAGATTTGGGGTTGTGAGGTATATGTCAAACGACCAACCTCTGAAAAACTCAAACACAAATCCGACAAGTGCATTTTTGTAGGTTATCCCAAGACTATAGTGGGATACTATTTCTGGAAGATAAGTTTCTCAGTACTGAGAATACCAGAAATGATGTAGATCTTCAAGAAGTAGAGGAAGATGACACTTTATCGATTGTTGAGCCAGTCACTCAACAAGAACCTGTTGAGACTCAACCGGAAACGGTTGAGGAAGTGCAAACACAGGACCTTCGCAGATCCACTAGGATAAGGCAAGAACCAGACAAGTATCTTGGGTTTTTAGTCTCTCAGGATGAAGGAGACTTGACTGAACCAACATCCTATGGAGAAGCTGTATCAGGCAGTGAGTCTGAACAATGGCAGGAAGCCATGGAGGCGTAGATGCAGTCCATGTTCGACAACCAAGTATGGGAGTTGACAGATTTACCCCAACACTGTAGGGCTGTTGGACGTAAATGGGTTTTCAAGAAGAAAACTGACATGGATGGAAATGTGCACACTTTAAGGCTAGACTGGTAGCAAAAGGTTTCACGCAAACTCATGGTATTGACTATGATGAAACTTTTTCACCAGTAGCAATGTTAAAATCCATTAGGATTCTGATGGCCATCTCAGCGTACTTCAACTATCAGATTTGGCAAATGGATGTTAAGACGGTCTTCCTGAATGGGAAGTTAACAGAGGACGTCTATATGCAACAACCGGAAGGTTTTGTAGATCCAAAGAATCCTAATAAAGTGTGCAAATTGCTGAAATCCATATATGGATTAAAGCAAGCATCAAGGAGCTGGAACTTACACTTTGATGTGCGAATCAAAGAATTCGGCTTTATTAAAAGTGAGTTTGAGCCATGTGTTTAGATAAAGTTCAGTGGGAGCGTAGTAACCTTCTTGGTCTTATATGTAGATGATATTCTACTCATTGGAAATGACGTACCAACTTTACAGAGTGTAAAGGCTTGGTTAAGCAAGTGTTTCCAAATGAAAGACCTTGGGGAAGCCGCCTATATACTTGGTATAAAGATCTATAGAAACAGATCTAGACGGCTTATCAGGCTTAGTCAAGGTACATACATTGACAAAATCCTGAAACGATTCAGGATGGATGAATCGAAGAAAGGGTTTATTCCAATTCAGCATGGCATAGTGCTAAGCAAAGCACAATGTCCTGTATCTAGCGAAGAACAGGACAAAATGAAATCCGTTCCATATGCTTCTGCAATTGGATCGATTATGTATGCCATGTTATGTACCAGGCCTGATGTTGCTTACTCAGTAAGTGTTACGAGCAGATACCAGCAGAACCCAGGTGAAGCCCATTGGGTGGCTGTCAAGAACATTCTCAAGTATATGAGACGGACTAAAGAAATGTTCTTGGTCTTTGGAGGATCTGAGGATGAGATTAGTGTCACAGGCTATACTGACGCTAGTTTCCAGACCGACAGAGATGATTTTAAATCACAGTCAGGTTACGTATTCACCCTAAACGAAGGCGCTATTTCGTGGAAGAGCTCGAAGCAGGACACCATAGCAGATTCCACTACAGAAGCAGAGTGCATTGCAGCATCAGATGCAGCAAAGGAAGTTGTCCGGCTCAGAAACTTTATCTCGGATCTAAGAGTTGTAGCTAGTATCTCTAGACCCGTAGATATCTATTGTGATAACTCTAGAGCTGTAGCACAAGCAAAAGAGCCCAGAGAACATCACAAGTCGAGACATGTACTCAGGAAGTATCACCTCATCCGAGAGATCATTGGAAGAGGAGACGTGAGAATATGGAAGATTCCAACGGATGAGAATGTCGCAGATCTGCTAACAAAGCCGCTAGCTAGAATAAAGCATGAGGGCCATGCTAGTTCCATAGGGATGCAGTACCTGGATACTAGTAGTTAGTTTGTGTTATCGATTATTAATGTAATATTTTGAAATGTTATTAGAGTTTATTTCACAGTGTGTTTGAAATAAGGAGATACTATTCAAGAAATGTTTCAAAAATTACTATTTGCATATTTAAGTTATCCGTGATTTTTCTAAGTCTTCTAAAATCTAAATGTCCATAGCTACTTATTGAGGTGGGAACCTCAGTGAGGTTACAACGCTATTATGAATGTTTATATAAAGTTGATATGATCAAACATTCATAGATACTTATCAGAGTGTTTGAGTATTGGAAGTGACCAGTTTCAAGTCTGCTTCATGGAGCCTATGTCATAAGCATTGACTTGATGATAGGTTATCCTTAGACCTGAGATATCTGGTCTGTGAGCATGAGGACTACTGTACTCTTAGCATGTCCTAACGCTGCACCGTAACTGGGTGGCTATAAGGGGCGTGACTAGAGGCAGCGGAAGCCATGTTTGCAGATGCAGGTAGTCAATATGGAATTTACACCTCCTTTATAGGAGAGATATTTCCGGGCCCCCTGATGTCACACCCTGCTAAAGCGGAAACACGGAGTGTAACAGCGCAAAGTAGCACAACACAAAGTATAGACAATAAACGCCATAGCATATCAAAATAGTTAAGTTTTACAGTATTACATTGCACTAAAGTCTTAAAATTATTACAATGAAAACTAAATTACAACGGAAAGGAAATTTAGTCTTGATATGCATGAAGGCGTAACACACGTGCATTTTTGATCTTCTTACTTTGGATCGCCTGAAAAGCATGAAAGTTTTAAAAGGTCAACTATCGTCATAGTTGGTGAGTTCACGGGTTTAACAACACACACACATATATATATATATATATATATATGGATCGCGTTAAAAATAATAGCGGAAATATATAACAAGTTCAAGCAAGAAAACTTGATAGTTGGATTTTGCGCGGGTTTCGCAATCGTGCGCGTGTCTCGCAAAATCCCGGCATATGGTACTTATCACGCAATACTTACACACAAGATTAACGAGCCACTACTAATCTCCTAAAAGCGTTCAAATTGCCTCGCAACGTCATGCTTATCGCAAACATGACACAACAAACCCACGAAACAAAAGTAATTAAACACCAATCGTCATCAACATGTTCCCGTTGCAAGCGGGGGCGAAAGGTGGGGTTGCCAACCCGATAGCGCTATCATTGATTACTCGGTCCACCGTAGTGAATTAGACTAGTAGTGTGTACGAGGACTTTGCGATAAGAAAAACACCCAATTAATCCAGATAAGTATGCATACCATAGCCACAAAAATCGTTCCAAAGTAAATCGTTTCACAGAATCGTTTCACAAATCGTTTTCAAAAGTTTAATCAACCGTTAGTTTGTATCATGCTTTCCACCCCAAAAATGTAAAAACGTAAAAAGAGGCCGTGAATAACTCACCGAGTTGTTAGTTCAAGAGTCCCGAGTTAGCGAGGTTCCACCGAATTCCGACCTAGTGATATAAAGTATTTTAATAAGTTCCTTGACCCATTTAAGTTCCTTAAGCTAAAGTAAAAACATACGCGTGAACGAAACTTTAGTGTTTATAACGATTGTCGAAAAATACGTACTTTGGTGATTATAACCGAAGTGTGAAAGTTGGTATATGGTCATGCATGTGTGTTTTATGTTGATTCTACCCCATTTATCCTTCCAACAACATTTTAATGTCCATGGATTACTTTTTATGAAAGTGTTTTAGAAGAAATAAGATTTTACATAAAATATCATTTTTCAGTTTTCCCATTCTTGACAGATTCGAAGGCTGTTTTGGGACATGCATTTGGGTATGATGCACAACTCTAAAAATTACGAAATTTTAATATGTTTTAGCCATATGAGTTTACTAATTACTGACCAAATTTCATAATTTTTGGAAAAGGTTAGGGTCCTCAAACAGAAGGTTTATTAAAGTAGTGACAGCAACTAGAGCTGTTGCGCAACCTTTTTGTACGGACTGTTTGAGGATCTGAAACTTGGAATTTTTGCAAACGGCCAGTGGGGTTTGAACGATAACTCAATGAACTTGAATTTAAAAAAAAGATTCATCTCTTTTGAACATTTTATGAAGGAGTTATGGCCTCTCAAAGTCGGGTCCGAATCTGTCCAGAATCTGTTGGACGATTTTTAAACTAGTTGTTGTGTAACAAAATTATTCTTTTGTTTAGTAAATCTTATGATGATTTCTCTTTACCAAAGTTCAAGTCCAGATGTGTTTGAAGGAATATCACTTCATAAAACACATTTTACACATGCATTCACATATTTACCAATTTAAACATCTAGATTATAATCATAAGCCATCAACTCACTTATTGCTTGAACTTTTTGATGATCCAAGCAAAGGAAGGGTATTTGGCTATATGAAATCATCTTTACCTCATGCAAGGTGATAGATGATCATAAGAAAGTAAGAATCACTAGTCATCAACTCACTTATTGCTTAGCAAAGAAAGGGTATTTGACTAGTGATTTCCTCACCAAAAATAAAAGGTGGTGGAAAAGAGAAGTGCAACAACATAAAGAAATGCTTGAAATGTAAATTACTACAACAATCTATATGAACAAAGATATAATTTATGAACAAGAATTATAAGGATCATCTATGCATCTCAACTTTTAGGTGATCCTAGATGATTTCCTATGCATAGCATGCATGTACTTTCATCTCACAACATTGAGATGATGATGATATAGTGAAGAAAAGAAGATGATCTTGATGAATCTTTACCTTGAGGACTTGAAGATTTGAAGATCTTCAAGGAAGAATATAGAGAGAAGTTGGATAATTGTATAGGAAGATTTGTGGAGAGAAGTTAGAGAGAGAAGTAGAAGTTAGAAATGAATGAAAATGAGAAGGATGTAGGTGGTTTATATACTAAGTGAAAGAGAAAGAGATGGATAGAGAGTAGTGGTGGTGGACAGCTAAGAGAGAAAAGGAGGGAGGGAGATGGTGGTGAGGTGAAGGTTGATGGTGATATAGAGTGTGTAAGTTGGTTAAGGTTGTATTGGTTGCATTTCCAATCTTTGTTCCCCACTTTAACTCAAAACCATATGAGAAAAAGAAATGGTTTTCTTAATACAATAATATGGCTGATTTCATAAAACAATTAATTTGATTTAGTTAAATTTTTGTAGTATTGGGTGTAAAAAGCTGCTAAAAATGGAAACCGTTACCAAAAACACGCGTTTTTGCCATTTTTGCGTAACGAAAGCAGTTTTCGAATTTTTATTAAGGAACTTATTAGAAATTGATATTTTTAATATTTTTGGGTCATTTAAAAATTAATTCGACAGTCTATTAGCTTCCCTCTCTTACCAAAACGCACTAGGCCTTTCCAAGGGGGAAACTTTTAAAAGCACCTATCTCCCACTTGGAATTCCATCGGTTTCCTACGGTTGTCAGTATAACTCTTCTAACGATCCTTAGTAGCCTTGAGTCTATCTCTAATCATGCCAATTTTGTCAGTTGTTTCCTGAATTAACTCGCGTCCCGTCAGCTGGCTATCTCCAATTTCTACCCAGCTGAGTGGAGACCGACACTTTAGGCCATACAAGGCTTCATAGGGAGCACACTCTACGCTAGTGTGGTAACTATTGCTGTAAGAAAATTCTACCAATGGTAGGTGATCATCCAGTTCCCTCCAAGGTCTGCGACACATGCGCGCAACATATCTTCCAAGGTTTGGATGATCCTCTCACTTTACTATCGGTCTGCGGATGATATGCCGTACTCTAGTCCAGTTGGGAACCTAAAGCTTTTTGCAGCGATTGCCAAATCGCGACGTATAATGGCTATCTTAGTCGAAAATAATAGATATTGGCATTCCGTGACACGACACTACCTCCTTGATATAAATTCGCATAAGCCTTTCCATCTTATAGTCTTATCGGAAAATGAGCTGACTTTGTCAGACGGTCAACTATTACCCAGATTGCATCGTGCCCCTTAACAGTTTTGGGTAACTTGGTGACTAAGTCCCTAGGAATTCGCTCCTACTTCCATTGCGGTATTTCTGGTTGTTGCAGTAAACCTGACGGTTTCTGATTCTCAGCCTTGACTTTGGAACAAGTCAAACATCGTCCCACATAGGACGCTATGTCTCTCTTCATTCCTGACCACCAATAGTATTCCTTCGAATCCTTATACATCTTGTCCGCTCCTGGATGAATGAAATACTATGACTCGTGTGCTTCCTTCAGGATTAATCCCCTTAGGTCTCCAGTCTTAGGTAGCCAGACTCTTCCCTTAAAGTACCGTACGCCGTCGGTCTTAAGGTTAAACCTTCCTTCTAGGTTATGGAGAGTTTCATCCTTTAATCTTTCTTCCCTTACAGCCTCTTCCTGAGCTTTCTGGATACCCTCTCTTAACTGGTTTGTACAAGCATTTCCAAAGCTTGCACTCGTAAGGGTTTTGTCCTTTCCTTACGACTCAAGGCATCGGCTACTACATTAGCTTTGCTCGGGTGATACTTGATTTCATAGTCGTAACCACTAAGTAATTCTACCCATCTTCATCGCCTCATGTTCAGCATCTTTTGGTCTAAGATGTGTTGTAGACCCTTAAGGTCCGTGAACACTGTGCAGTTGGTTCCATACAGATAGTGTCTCCAAATCTTAAGTGCAAAGACTACCGCTCCTAGTTCTCAGTCATGAGTAGTGTAGTTCTGCTCATGGTTCTTAAGTTGTCTAGATGCGTAGGCTATGACCTCATCCCTTTGCATCAGTACACATTCTAGTCCCTGGCGTGAAGCGTCACAATATACAACGAAGTCCTTTGTCCCTTGAGGTAAGGTCAGAACTGGTACATTGCTTAGTTTTTGCTTCAGGAGTTGAAAGGCATCTTCTTGTCGAGGTCCCCAATCAAACTTCTTATCCTTTTGGGTTAGTAATGTCAGGGGTTGAGCGATTTTCGAGAAACCCTCTATGAATCTCCTATAATATCCTGCCAATCCCAAAAATTGGCGGATTTCCGTAGGGGTCTTCGGGGTCTCTCACCTTGCAATTGCCTTAATCTTTGCCGAGTCCACATGGATTCCTTTCTCACCTATCACATGACCTAGAAAATGTACTTCTCGAATACAAAATTCACACTAGAAGAATTTGGCGCACAACTTCTGGTCCCTAAGAAACTCTAATACCACCTTCAAATGCTGCTCGTGCTCCTCCTTACTTTGGGAGTAGATAAGTATGTCATCGATAAATACGATTACAAACTTATCTAAATATGGTCTGCATATCCTATTCATCAGATCCATAAACACGGCTGGTGCATTTGTGAGTCCGAAAGGCATAACCATAAACTCATAATGTCCGTAGCGTGTCCTGAACGCTGTCTTATAAACATCTTCCTCATGGACTCCTAATTGATGATACCCTGATCAATCTTAGAGTAGAAACTAGCGCCTTGAAGTTGATCAAACAGATCATCTATCCTAGGGAGAGGATAACGATTCTTAATTGTCAACTTATTCAGCTCCCTAGTCTATGCACATTCTAAGAGGTCCATCCTTCTTCTTGACGAACAACACAGGGGCTCCCCAGGGTGAAGAGCTTGGCTGAATAAATCCTTTATCCAGCAATTCCTGTATTTGGTTTGACAATTCCCGCATTTCGGTCGGTGTTAGGCGATAGGGCGCCTTAGCAATTGGGGCTGCTCCAGGAATTAAGTCAATTCGGAACTCAACCTGTCTGGGCGGAGGTAGTCCAGGCAACTCATCCGGAAATACCTTGGGATAATCTCGTACTATCGGAATATCCTCTAGTTTCTTCACTTTCGACTTCTTTTCTTTCACTTGTACTAGAAACGCCACATACTTCTTCCTTAAATAACTATGGGCCTTCATACGAGATACTATTCCTAAGCTCCTTTCAGGTCTTTCTCCTTCGATTACCAGAGTCCTGCCATCAGGAAGTAAAATTCTCACGACCTTCTCGTAACACCCTATCGTTGCTCTATTTCGTGCTATCCATTCCATGCCTATAACTACATCGGAACTTCATAGCTCTATAGGTACTAGGTCTATACTAAACAGTTCGCCAACTAGACTTAAAGTGCAATCAGGAATTACATCTTTCGCCTCTAACTTTCTTCCGTCAGCAAGTTCTATCGAGTAAACTCTATCTAATCTCTTAGAGGTTAAATGAATTAGTGGCCTAAATCCTAGGGATACAAAGCTTCTATCGGCACCGGAGTCAGAAATCACCGATGCATAATGGTTATTTAGGGGAAACGTACCTGTTATCTTATGGGGATCCTGACGTGCGTCTTCCGTTCCTATCACAAAAGCTCCTTCTTTAGCTTTGCACCCTTGGTATTCTCGGTTGACCCTCTTCTTTTTGTTTCTTTTACTGGTACTGATCGACCCTTTATTCAACCTAGGGTACCTATCCCTGAAGTGGCCTACGTTTCCACACTCAAAGCATTTCTTGCTATCATCATTCTTACAGTATCGTGCAGTATGTTCTAGTTGATTACACCTCGTGTACTGAAAACAAACTCCGAAATGATGTCGGTTACAACTGTTGCATTTTGGAAGGGAACCAAGGTACCGCCTCGAGTTCTGGGCCTTTACTCTAGCATTCTTGCCTACCTCATGGCTCCTACTTGAATTGTTCCTAGTCATTTCCTCTTGCTGGTGCTCTACCTTCTGATAACACCAAAATTATACATGTTGGTTGCGCGTAATCGTATGACTTTACCCCATTTCTCACCCGTTTATGATCATTTCATGCACTAAATGAGCTTTTTATTGATTGTGAAGGATTTGGAGGCCGTGGAACGGAAAAGTACGGAAAAAGGCGAGAAAACATGAAAAATGCACAAAGTCAACACAGAAGACACTTGGCGATCGCGAAGTCCCATATTTGGCGCCGCCAAGTTCGACTGAAGTGCAGATTAGGGTTTAATTAAGTGTTTGGCGTCGCCAAGTGAGCAGTTTGGCGATCGCCAGATGGTGCCTGGTCGTTTTTCTTTAAATATCAGCTTCCTCCTTCAGTTCTGCACAAGAGTTTTGAAGTGCGATACACGAGGGGAATACAGAGGAACGAGAGTGAGAGTACGGAAGGTGCCGATACGCCGCGGAAGTCGATCTCTGATCATCTATCGTAGTACTGTCGGTATCATGTCGATGTCCACTTTTGTTTATGTTTTTGTTTTCATTATAAGTGAGTAGTCTATTAGTAGTGCTTGTCATGATAGATGAACCTTTGTGGATGATATTTTGCAATTAATGTTTATTGGTTTGTTTTTGATTAATTGAATGTCGTTTATGGTTCTTTTCTGATTATTGTTGTTGTGGCGATTTGAATTCACTTGGTTGGGTGTATTTGTTAGACCAAAAACAGCTAGACTCCGAAGGGATAATCAACCTACTTTAGCCTGACTTGGACCATAGAGTTATGTTAAGGGGTTACTTTGACCAATAAGTGACCCATAGTAAAAGAGCCATTGCAATACTGATTGGGAAGGGTTTACCGATTCTAGATTGTGGACCAAACGATTTAGGATTGGAATTAGGAGGACCATATCCTAGTTCATAGCCATAAATTGCACATGTTAGGGTGCCCCAGACTTAAATTCCTACAATAGTCAAAACAACCAAACCTTCGACCTATTCATGTCATCCATATTGGGGATTCACGTTATCATGATAAGTACTGCTGTTTTTCCATTATTATAACCTTCAATTATTATTTTAATCGCTTTCTTAGTTTTACTTAGTTAATTATCTTTTTCAGTATTCAAACCTTTTTCATACATAAACCCCCCTTTTTTAGATTAATTAAACCGATTCAGACTTTAGTCTACGATAACTTGACCGTTCCCAGTGGTAGATACGATACCTGGACTTTCCTACACTATATTACTCACGATCAGGTACGCTTGCCTGTATATGTGGTAAGACGGTGGCTAGGCATTAGAGGTTAAAACTTATTACGCTTTTTATATACGATAATTACCGCATCAAGTTTTTGGCGCCGTTGCCGGGGAATGGTAGTTGTTAGATTTTAGTCTAATTAGTTTGGTTAATCGATCCTTGTGAGGGATTCTTTCCCTTGCAAGTTTTTTCGCTTTCTAGTTTAATTAATTAGTTTTAGTTTTATCTTTATTTATATTTTATCTCTTTGTTTCCCGCAAGTTGCCCGTAACCGTTTGTTGTGATTTCAGTTACGGCAGACTTGTTAGAGCCATTTGAGGAGCCGGAGAGAGAGTTCAGAAAAAGAAACAAAAAGAAATCAAAAGCAAACAAAGTTCGTCCGAGAGCTTTGATTTTTGAGATGGGAGACGAGGCACCAATGTGGACTGCCAGGAGAGCCGCTCCAACTGTACCTACCAATCCGATCATGAAGCCGAATCTGAACAAAGAAATCCCGGGGAAGCTCCTACACATGATCAAGGACCTTACCTTCGATGGGAAAAACGATAGCAATCCTATCGTTCACATGGAGAACTTCGTGGACATATGTGATCTTTTCAAAACAGAGGCAGACCGAGATGATGCGATTCGTCTTCGGGTCTTCCCTCTAACGCTTATCGGAGAAGCTAGGGCTTGGTTAAGATCCTTAGAACCAAGTTCAATCACTACATGGGAAGGACTTCGTTCAAAATTCCTTTCCCGATTCTTTCCGCCATCCAAGATTGACAAACTGAGAGCCGAGATCCGATCCTTCCAACAACAAGACGGGGAAACCATATCCGAAGCATGGGAACGTTTTAAGCACCTCCTAAACTCGTGCCCAAGTCATGAGTTGAATAAGAGTGAACAGGTTCAAACTTTCTATAGTGGACTTGCTTACTCCTCACGAGCTACTTTGGATTCATCTGCAGGTGGTGTCTTCATGTACAAAACACCCACGGAAGGTTACAAGCTCCTCGAAGACATGCTCATACATAACATAGACTGGAGGACGGACAAGCGATCACAAATCCCGAGGATGGCCGGAAAGATCTCTACCGACTTCGATCCATCCGATGTTGGATGCGAGGAGTGCAGTGGACCACATTTGACGAAGGATTGCCCGAACAAACCGATGATGACACCCGAGGAGGTGAACTATATCAACCGAGGCGATTACCAAGGGAGGTGGAACAACAACCGTAATTTCATCCCTAGACCTCCCGGTTTCTTTGCACCGACTCAACAGAACCAAAGATCGGATGGAGAGCCACGTGTTTCTATCGAAGATCGGATTATCCAATTCATGGATGCGCAAAGAAGCTAAACGATGAAGTGGGTTCATACCTACGTAATCACCAAAGTACCATCCAGAATTTGGAATTGCAGGTTGGACGTGTTTCGCAAATGTTGAGTGAAAGAACGCAAGGAGAATTGCCAACGCAAACACAAGTCAACCTGAAAGTGGAGAGTGCAAAACCAATGCTCATGATAACCGGAGAGCCGTCAAAGAAGAAGTGGACGGACATCTACACCAAGAAGTACGTGGAGACCGAGAGTGAAAGTGAGCCCGACTATGCCACGGATTACGATTCGGAGGGGTTCACCGTGTCTTTCGAACACTTACGACTCAAGGTTCCCGAAGCTTCAAGTGATGATGAAGACGAGGAAGATGGAAAGCAAGGCGGATACGCGGAATTCATGATCCCGAAGAAAGAAGATAAAGGCAAAGAGAAGGAGAAAGAAAAGGAGAGAGCACCGGATGATGATCTCATCTACATCGCACCAATCAAGCATGATCCAGGAAGTTACAACTTACCTATTTCTTGTCATAAATTTAGTGGTCTTGCTTTGGTTGATTCAGGTGCTACTCTTAATATGATGCCTGTTTGCTATTGCATGAAAATGGGAGTCAAGAGGATCATGCCAACGAACTATCAATACCAGGGAGTAAACGGTTATATGACAACACTGTTAGGAATAGCGGAAGCAGTCCCAATTCGTATTGGAAAATTTGTGTACTATACGGACTTCGTCATAGCTAACCTTCCACAAAACACGGAGATCCCGATAATCCTCGGGAGATCTTTCTTGCACACCGCTCAAGTAAATACCGATATGCGCAATCAAGTCACAAGCTTAGGCTATGGAGACAATCGGATTTACTTTGATCCTAACGGAGAGCCGGTTAGACACCTCGACGAACCTTATGATGATCCTTCTCTGGCCTACACCAAAAGCATGAACCGTCCGCTACTCCCGCATGAGCTTGGAAAGAAAACGGAGGACTATTCAAACCCGATGCATCAAAAAGATCAAAAACTCAAGGAACCGGGATCCTCCAAGAAAGATCACAGGAAGAAGAGAGGCTCGTCATCCCGACGTGCCAAGAAATGAGCTGAAAGTGGGGTCGAGCTCTAGACCCGTCCAAAAATGAAGCGCTTCTTGGGAGGCAACCCGAGCTTTTTGATTTTCTTTCAATTTTAGTAATTTTGTGTGTGTTTTTATTAATGTTTTCAATTGATATTGCTTAGGTAACCATACGGAGGGGATAGAAACCAGATTCGAGCGAAATCGGAACGCGATGCAAAATTTCACAAGTTGGAAACAGTAGCCATTTGGCGATCGCCAGATTCTCAATCTGGCGACGCCAAGTGAGTAAGCCACGGATCAGGTAAATTTTTTCGAACTTGGCAACGCGAAGAGGGCCGTTTGGCGACGCGAAACTTTTGAAAAATCAAGGTTTGCTGAATTTGACCTGTTTGGCGATGCGAAACCCAGGGTTTCGCGACGCGAAGTCGGGACAGAGGGGTTTTTAAACCTTCTTTTTCTCACTTTTCACAAACACACAAACCTAATTCCTCTTAGGCGCCGCCAAATCCTCTCACGTTCTTGCGAAATTCGACTTTCTTGAGCTTCAATTTCATCTTTCATCATGAACAAGGTACGTTTCCTAACTTTGATTTCGTAAGGATTGCTCGATTTGGTAATTGGAGATCTTGTTTTGGGTATCAATGGTGCTTGTTTGCTTGAATGAAATTGACATGGTTCTTGATACACCATTGATGATTTAGAGCTTATAGATGAATGCATGCCCTATATTGTGATTGAAATCTTGTTTCTAGCATGCTACTTGATTGATTAATCTAGTGATTGTGGTTAAATGATAAGTGTGGGGATTTTGAGAAAACCAAAATCCCCCATTCTTTCTTACTAGCTAGATTGGTTTGTAATTGTGATTGAACTAAAAGTTCAAGTGTGGGGATGTTCCACATCCCCATTGTTCTTGTTTTGTTATGCATATATGATTGTGATGCTTGAACTTGTTAGTCGTATAGGTTTTTGTCTCGTTGGAACTTTGAATGTGAATAAACCTTGTCTTGCACTTATTGGATTGAAACCTTTCTAAGAAAATGGTATTTTGATTTTGTAGAGACAAAAGACCCGCGCATCTAAGACCACCGCCGTAGTTAACTTCCATGCACCGGACGGAAGTCACGTTTTCACTTTGTTTACAAACGACCCAACGTTAAACGCTCGAAAGAAGGAGGAATATCGGGACATTGTCAACCGACTTCTTCCACGCCAAATTCTCATGCCGAAAAGAGTCGATTGGGATCTTCTTCGATCAATGCATGTCGAGAACGACATCAAAGCGATTCTTGAAAAGCATGCATACGACGAGGATGGCAATGAGTACTACATATGCCATGCATGGGAGCGAGTTTTCGATATCGCTGAGACCCTATACCGGGAGCTTATCGTGGAGTTTATGGCCACGTTTCGTTTCGATGCGATCAAGGCTCTTGGGGAATTTCATCAATCGTGTATGACTTTCCGACTTGGTGGCATTTGGAGATCTCTTTCTTTGGTTGAATTTGCTCTTGCTTTGGAGATATATACCAAATTGGACGTCGATGCTCCCGGATTCGAGGAGTACATGTGGGCGACCGCAAAGAGACCCGATGATTTTGATCCGCGTTTGGCATGGGCGATTTTGTGTGATGGTGATTATCATGGCAACCTCAAGGTGAAAGGTTTTATTGCTTCGACGGATAGACTTCTACACCGCATGCTCATTCAAGCGGTGAATGCTCGTTCTTCGAGTGAGGAGAAAGTAACCGTGCAAGATTTGTGGCTTCTTGAGCAACTCTCAACGGATGATAAATATCCGAATGCTCCGTATCTCATCGCCGCTCAACTCGCTAAGGCGAGTGGTTATCGCGAGGGTAGTCGCATCGTTGGTGGCCAGTACGTGACGCTCTTGGCCAAGCATTTCGGTATTCTAACCGACGCCGCGATCGCTTCGATGACGAACCTCGGGGAGATGGGGTTGATCGACATGGACCAACTCCGAGGTATGGGCGTGGCGAGAATTGAACATGCAATCGGAAGAGACTACAATGCATGGATCCGTAATCCTCAAGCGTATGGAAGTCAACCGAGAAGTCAACCTAGCCGAACACCGAGGAGTACACATGAGACCGGTGGAACGAGTGGGGCGAGTGCAAGTCAACAACCGGCGGATTGGAATGCTTATTCGGGTTACCAAGACTTGAGTAATCAACTTTCGGAGATGTCACTTTCTTATGGCCGGCATCAACAGCACATGGAGTACAACACCGTGGAGGCTCTTCACCAAGCCAACTGGCAGAGTGGAGTGATGAACCAGATGGCCTCCCACTTCGGTATTCAACCGAATACCGCCTTTGCTCCATCTCCATATTGGCCATACTCCGAGGATGCTCCACCCGGTTACCGGACTTACGAGGATTGGCAAAACCAACCTCGTGACCCTTATTGATCTCTATCTTTTATCTCCGATATTCGATTTGGTTGTCCTAAACAATTTTTAATTTTTTGAACTGCGTGGTTGTTTGAACAATTTTATTTTTCTGTTGGTTTGCTTAGGAGTTTTTTAAGTAATTTGGTTTGGTTTATTTTTCATTCATTCGTTTTTACTTTTTCTTTTTCTTTTTGTTGGTAGATACGGCGATTTTATGATCGAGCACGAATTTTATGCACCACTCTCAGATCAGAACAGATTTCGTCACATAACCCGGGAAGTTTCTCTTTTTCCCAATTACTCCTTAATTGTGTTAATTGTTGCATTGAGGACACTGCAAATTTTAAGTGTGGGGAGGGGGTTATGTAGACTTATCTGTTTAAATGGGTTCACTTTTTGCTTGTGGATTGTCGTTTTTCAAACTTTTGAAAGCTTTGAGATTTGACCCCAATTTTTTTCGAAATCTGAGATTGTTTTTGAGACTGAGTTGCTTGCATAGGAGAACACTGAATAGGATTAGTTGAGTAAAAGGATACCTTGGAATACTGATTACCATGAGTGCCTCACCCAATTCCATTGAGAGATTGAGCCTTAACTGTTATATCTGTTTATTTCGTGAGGAATACCGACTTTGACCCAAGGTAGAACTTGTCATTTGAATGCTTGTCAAGACCACATAAGAGAAGTATTTATCACCATTGCACTGATAGAGGCCTTCGTTTCTAACCCTTTTAGCCTTCGTCAGATAACCTAATCATAAGGTTATTTGATTTGCCTAGCCTGTAATTGA
The DNA here is from genome assembly GCA_030169165.1 of Centaurea solstitialis. Lineage (NCBI taxonomy): Eukaryota > Viridiplantae > Streptophyta > Magnoliopsida > Asterales > Asteraceae > Centaurea > Centaurea solstitialis. Next base: position 41,402 of record JARYMX010000068.1, on the reverse strand, counting down.
AAAAGTGTTCACCTTTTAACACTTTATCCCTTGAAACCATTTTGAGCCTTAGCCTTTTCATTTCATTACCCACTATACACTTTATCCTTGAGCCTAATTGTTTATCTATCTTTTGGCCGTAACTTAAATTTGAATCTTGAGATGTTTTGATCCAGTTTTCTTATCTGACAGTTTGTATGGGATTGAGATTTAAAAAGAGCCCAAAAGCAACATAGTTGCTGCTCTGAAAAAAAAGAGAAAAAAAGAGAAAAATATTTGAGACTCAGAAAGAAAAGAAATATCAAAAGAGTCGAGAATACAAAAAGAAAAGAAATGAGAGCTGAAAAAGAGAGAAAAAGAATTTGTGCCCCAAATAAGCCATAGGCTTAGGCCAATTCTAAGAAAAGAGAGTACTCATCCCAAAAGTCTCATTGTTCGAAAGTCAGATTGTTTCACTGTTTGGATCATTACTGATTAAGTTTTCAAGTTTTTGTTGCAAAACCCTCAGTCACTTATATATATCCTTTATCCTACCCTTAACCCTTAGCCTAACATTACAACCCTAAAGTCCTCTTGACGGTTGACAACTTCTCAGTGGTGGAGATTAGATTTGGTGACAAGCTTATGCATGCGGGAATTAGTCGAGTATTGGTGTGATCACTTTTATATACACTTTTACCCCCGAGAGATACACTTCATATTGTTATGCATATTATGTGAGGGTAAAAGGTTGGCCTTGGTATCCGATTGCTTGACGAGTCTTGTTTGTGTGTTCGATTGTGTGAGTATACTTTGTTCTCTTTGATGATCTTGGGTGGAGATAATTTTGGAGTTATCTTTCTTATTTTTCAGTCTTTTGATTGAGGACAATCAAAGCTTAAGTGTGGGGATTTTGATAACACCACCTTCCTTGCCTTACCATCCTTCCATTTGATGGATAGAATAACTTCACCATTCTTTCTTCGTGCAATGAGGTTGGAAACTACTTGGGTGACTATGTTAGGGATGGCAGCTTGGACTTCTTGAGCTACGAGTTGGGCTATGTCCGGGGTTTGATCGTCTGGAGTTGTTCTTGTGCTTCGGGTGTTTCGAGTTGACATAGTTCTACAATGTTTAAAAGAAAAGGATTTAATTTAAGGATGTAATTGAAAGATTGTAGAGTTTCCCCCTTTCGTTGAATTGGTTACAGTAAACAAGTCAAGAGAACATATAAATTTAAAATACTAGATTTCATTTTATAAACCAAAAGTCGACGTTACTACGTCGTGACAGATACATCTTCGAGACGAAAGGGAAATGGAAATACATAATAGGAACTTCTAAGGTCCGAGAAGCACAAGAATCACAAGCCCAACAATCACTACAAAGATGGTCACTGCCTGACATCGTAGCTCCGTCCTCCTAGCCATCCGCCCGACCGTCACGGCTCTTTCTACAGCTCCCGAAGTAGCTTCCTCCAGCATATGAGTCAACTCAGTCAGTGCACGTATGACTTGCGCTTGTTTATCTATCCTAGTCCGGAACCTCTGAATCCTATTCTCAAGGATACTAATCCTACGAGTATCTTCCATCGGTAGTTCCACGCATCTCAGAGTGGGTACTCCCGGAGGGGCACGGGAGGGTCCGGTAGCAGGGTCACGGGGGACAGTGATTCCACTAGCAATGGGAGGAAGAACTCTCTTCCTAGTGGTCTCTCTAGTGTGAGGCCTAGGGAGGTTCGGTTCGGGTGCGGGGTTATCCGGCGGGGGTTGAGGTACGACAGCTACAGGGGGAATTGGGCGTGATTCATCGGAGGCTTCATCACTCGACACTTCGATATCCGATCCTGAGTTTTCGGAAGGGTCCTCTTCCTCTTCGGAGATCCATCCAGCGTTTGACGACATAGTGACTGAAGCGTTTTTATATATATACTTGGTTAACAAGTGAGTTTGATAGTGGCTTTCTATTACTAACGCATTAGTGACTCCTAGTGTCATTACAGTTTCTCGGTGCATTTGTGATCACACACACACAATATGCCATGCATGAAAAACTTTATGGTTTTTACACTCCCATCGTAACTTTCCCTAGTTTCGTGTTATTGCCTCTTGACTAAACATAGTTGATCAGGCTATGTTTAATTAGGACCCAATAAACGACTCTCGAGTTAATCACTTTAGAAGTATAGGAAAAATATTTTTAGAAAAGTTCATCTTTCCGTTGTTATATTTTGATGGCTATAGTACTTGATTTTCTCGTCAGAAAATCGTTATTCTCTATAGCCTTGGCTCTGATACCAAGTCTGTCACACCCCGCTAAAGCGGAAACACGGAGTGTAACAGCGCAAAGTAGCACAACACAAAGTATAAACAATAAACGCCATAGCATATCAAAATAGTTAAGTTTTACAGTATTACATCGCACTAAAGTCTTAAAAGTATTACAATGAAAACTAAATTACAACGGAAAGGAAATTTAGTCTTGATATGCATGAAGGCGTAACACACGTGCATTTTTGTTCTTCTTACTTTGGATCGCCTGAAAAGCATGAAAGTTTTAAAAGGTCAACTATCGTCATAGTTGGTGAGTTCACGGGTTTAACAACACACACACACACATATATATATATATATATATATATGGATCGCGTTAAAAATAATACCGGAAATATATAACAAGTTCAAGCAAGAAAACTTGATAGTTGGATTTTGCGCGGGTTTCGCAATCGTGCGCGTGTCTCGCAAAATCCCGGCATATGGTACTTATCACGCAATACTTACACACAAGATTAACGAGCCACTACTAATCTCCTAAAAGCGTTCAAATTGCCTCGCAACGTCATGCTTATCGCAAACATGACACAACAAACCCACGAAACAAAAGTAATTAAACACCAATCGTCATCAACATGTTCCCGTTGCAAGCGGGGGCGAAAGGTGGGGTTGCCAACCCGATAGCGCTACCATTGATTACTCGGTCCACCGTAGTGAATTAGACTAGTAGTGTGTACGAGGACTTTGCGATAAGAAAAACACCCAATTAATCCAGATAAGTATGCATACCATAGCCACAAAAATCGTTCCAAAATAAATCGTTTCACAGAATCGTTTCAGAAATCGTTTTCAAAAGTTTAATCAACCGGTAGTTTGTATCATGTTTTCCACCCCAAAAACGTAAAAACGTAAAAAGGGGCCGTGAATAACTCACCGAGTTGTTAGTTCAAGAGTCCCGAGTTAGCGAGGTTCCACCGAATTCCGACCTAGTGATATAAAGTATTTTAATAAGTTCCTTGACCCATTTAAGTTCCTTAAGCTAAAGTAAAAACATACACGTGAACGAAACTTTAGTGTTTATAACGATTGTCGAAAAATACGTACTTTGGTGATTATAACCGAAGTGTGAAAGTTGGTATATGGTCATGCATGTGTGTTTTATGTTGATTCTACCCCATTTATCCTTCCAACAACCTTTTAATGTCCATGGATTACTTTTTATGAAAGTGTTTTAGAAGAAATAAGATTTTACATAAAATAACATTTTTCAGTTTTTCCCATTATTGACAGATTCGGAGGCTGTTTTGGGACATGCATTTGGGTATGATGCACAACTCTAAAAATTACGAAATTTTAATATGTTTTAGCCATATGAGTTTACTAATTAATGACCAAATTTCATAATTTTTGGAAAAGGTTAGGGTCCTCAAACAGAAGGTTTATTAGAGTAGTGACAGCAACTAGAGCTGTTGTGCAACCTTTTTGTACGGACTGTTTGAGGATGCGAAACTTGGAATTTTTGCAAACGGCCAATGGGGTTTGAAAGATAACTCAATGAAATTGAATTTAAAAAAAAGAATCATGTCATTTGAACATTTTATGAAGGAGTTATGGCCTCTCAAAGTCGGGTCCGAATCTGTCCATAATCTGTTGGACGATTTTTAAACTAGTTGTTGTGTAACAAAATTATTCTTTTGTTTAGTAAATCTTATGATGATTTCTCTTTACCAAAGGTCAAGTCCAGATGTGTTTGAAGGAATATCACTTCATAAAACACATTTTACACATGCATTCACATATTTACCAATTTAAACATCTAGATTATAATCATAAGCCATCAACTCACTTATTGCTTGAACTTTTTGATGATCCAAGCAAAGGAAGGGTATTTGGCTATATGAAATCATCTTTACCTCATGCAAGGTGATAGATGATCATAAGAAAGTAAGAATCACTAGTCATCAACTCACTTATTGCTTAGCAAAGAAAGGGTATTTGACTAGTGATTTCCTCACCAAAAAGAAAAGATGGTGGAAAAGAGAAGTGCAACAACATAAAGAAATGCTTGAAATGTAAATTACTACAACAATCTATATGAACAAAGATATATCTTATGAACAAGAATTATAAGGATCATCCATGCATCTCAACTTTTAGGTGATCCTAGATGATTTCTTATGCATAGCATGCATGTACTTTCATCTCACAACATTGAGATGATGATGATATAGTGAAGAAAAGAAGATGATCTTGATGAATCTTTACCTTGAAGACTTGAAGACTTGAAGATTTGAAGATCTTCAAGGAAGAATATAGAGAGAAGTTGGAGAATTGTATAGGAAGATTTGTGGAGAGAAGTTAGAGAGAGAAGTTAGAGAGAGAAGTAGAAGTTAGAAATGAATGAAAATGAGAAGGATGTAGGTGGTTTATATACTAAGTGAAAGAGAAAGAGATGGATAGAGAGTGGTGGTGGTGGACGGCTAAGAGAGAAAAGGAGGGAGGGAGATGGTGGTGAGGTGAAGGTTGATGGTGATATAGAGTGTGTAAGTTGGTTAAGGTTGTATTGGTTGCATTTCCAATCTTTGTTCCCCACTTTAATTCAAAACCATGTGAGAAAAAGAAATGGTTTTCTTAATACAATAATATGGCTGATTTCATAAAACAATTAATTTGATTTAGTTGAATTTTTGTAGTATTGGGTGTAAAAAGCTGCTAAAAATGGAAACTGTTACCGAAAACGCTCGTTTTTACGATTTTTGCGTAACGAAAGCAGTTTTCGAATTTTTATTAAGGAACTTATTAGAAATTGATATTTTTAATATTTTGGGTCATTTAAAAATTAATTCGACAGTCTAGTGGTCGGAATCGGGACCTGCTGTTAACAGTCAGTCGGTTTTGCGTACCGACTATAGTGGCGACTCAATAATTATCAAAGGCACTTATCTAGCCTTTAAGCAATAAATGTTGTCATATAATATAGTTATTGACAAAATGACAGTACAAAATACTGTTCTGTTCTGGTAAATCAGTTAAAGTTTTATTGACCTGAGGTGGAAAGTGGAGGGTTGTCACACCTGATGATTAAGATTGGCAGAAATGCGTGGCCACGCTCGGATAGAATAACATTGGTTATTTGGAATGTTCGTAACTGCAGACGATCAAGATCAGTATCAGGAAATACTTGAGTTTATGATTGAACAATCTCAGTTCCATGTCTAAAACTCATTTTAGAAATATCGTGTGTAAAAGGAATGAACCTGTGTACAATTCAAATATTAATCGTATCTCTGGATATAAGAGATCTTATAACCTGGTTAACCTAAGTGTCTGGCTAGGGACCTCCTTAGGCTAATGGTGACAGTTAAGTTACTTGTCTGGCACAAGTGGGAGTCTGAAAGGATTATGTGCAAGATAGTAATTAGGATTACCATGTCCAATGTTATAAGACACTAGTGGGTCACACTGCTACACACCCAATTCGAGATCATTTGGTTTTAAGTGTGAGAAATAGTTAATTAAGTTTAATTATTAAAAGAGAGAAGGAATAAATAATAAATTGATTATTTATTATTTATTAGTTAAATATAATTATTTATAACTAACAATTTGATTAATTAAAGATAATTATCAAGAGTTATATTTGGTTTGGGATTCTTTTTAACATTGCCATATTTACCTTTATAAATAAAGGATTTATGCAATAGAATAATCATCTGATTTCATAAGTTACTTTTCCACCAAAAAATCCCACAACCTCTCTCTCTCTCTCTCAATTTGGGCACCGGCCATACATAGACACACACACCGGAGTTCGTTTTTCCGATCAATCCAAGGCGGTCTAGTAGCTAGTCTCAAGGTGGTGCAGTAGTGGTGTATCCCTCACTAGCCTCCGGAGTCGTTTTTGGTATCATCAAAGGTAAAATCGTGTAAACCCTCTCAATATAGTATTTGATTAGTTACGGTTGGATCTCTGTCGGGAATGTTAATTTTTATCCGCTGCATTATATGTTTTAGTCTACAAATCCCAACACACTATGCACTTTTGACCATGTTGATGACTCCAAAAGCTATCTGAAACACATACAAACTTATTAAATGCACCCTGAGGAATGAAAGAAAATAAAAGAAAGCAAAATATATAGAGATAGTACAAAAATAAATGTAATGAGAAGATATTTACTCAGAGTTTATCATTCCAACACTAGTGACCAAGAATGTAAACCTGCCTACATCAAAGGCTTTTGTGAAAAGGTCTACAACTGATCATCAGTGTGGACTTTCAAAACCTGAATTAATTTCTTTTCATTACAGTCTCTTATAAAATGGTACTTGATCTCTATATGCTTGGTCTTTGAGTGCTTGACAGGATTGTTAACAATGCTTATAGCACTGTTATTGTCAATGTAGATTGGTGTCTGTAAGAAAGAAAGACCATAGTCTATCATTTGATTCTGAATCCATAGCACTTGTGAACAACACTGTGAAGCAGCTATGTATTCAACCTCTGTGGTTGACTGTGAAACCGTTGTTTGCTTCTTGCATTGCCATGAGACCAATCTTCCTCCCAAAAATTGACATTCACCAGAAGTAGAGTTTCTATCAAGATTTGCTCCACCATAGTCACTATCAGTGTAGGCCACCAGATCAAAGGAAGAGTCATTAGGATACCAAAGTCCCAATCTAGGTTGCCCCTTGAGATATTTGAATATCCTTTTGACTGCATGTAGATGAGACTCCTTTGGCCTAACCTGATACCTTGCACAAACACATCCAACAAACATGATATCTGGCCTGGATGCTATCAGATACATTAGGGACCCAATCATTGATCTATAATTATGGACATCAACTTCCTCCCCCTCAACATCAGCAGTGAGATGCTTGTGAGTTTCCATAGGATTACTAGCAGGCTTTGCATCACTCATCCCAAACTTTTGAAGCATTGAGGCCACATATTTAGACTGATTGATAAAGATACCTTCAGACTTCTGCTTAACTTGTAGACCAAGAAAGAAAGTGAGTTCTCCCATAGAACTCATCTTAAACTTCTTATGCATCAACTCCTCAAATGCTTTGCACATCTCTTCCTTTGTTGAACCAAAGATGATGTCATCTACATAGATCTGAACTAGTAGCACATCAGTCTTTGTTCTTTTGATGAACAAGGTCTTATCAATGACACCTCTCTCAAACTGGTTCTCCAACAGATAGGAGGACAAAGTATCATACCAAGCTCTGGGTGCCTGATGAAGACCATACAGTGCTTTTCTCAACCTGTAAACTTTATCAGGGTATTTAGGATCCTCAAACCCTGGAGGTTGACTGACATACACCTCTTCATCGATTGTGCCATAGAGAAAAGCACTCTTAACATCCATGTGATAGACTTTGAATCCTTTGTAAGATGCAAAGGCCAAAAATAGCCGGATGGCTTCAATTCTGGCAACTGGAGCAAATACATCATCATAGTCTATCCCTTCTTCTTGTGTGTACCCTTGAGCTACCAATCTGGCTTTGTTCTTAATAACAATGCCTCTTTCATCAGTCTTGTTCCTGAACATCCACGTTGTGCCAATCACTCTGTGTCCTCTTGGTAAATCCACCAGATCCCATACATGTTGCAGGACAAATTGTAATAGTTCTTCTTGCATGGCTTCAATCCAACTTGGGTCCTTCATTGCATCAAGTGCCTTCTTGGGTTCTGTTTGTGAGAGAAAAACAGAAATCATGCCAGAATGAGGATTTGTGATAGCTTTGCTCTGCTTTCTAGTGATCATAGGAGACTGAATATCTCCTATCACTAATGAAGGTGGATGATTCTTCTGAGTTCTTGTAAGACGCAGTGGTTCTTCAGGCAAATTCACCCCTAGGTTTGAATTATTCACATCTAGTTCAATATCAGAAACATTTGAACCTTGAGGTTCCACTGGTTCTTCTTCAGAGGATGGACTAAGTGTAGTGCTGACAGTGGTAGTAGCCTCTTCAGTCTGTTGATCATCATTCTTCTCTTCAGACTCATCTTCCTTTTCCTGAACAGGTTCCAAATCATCAGAAGTACAGAGGTCAATGGGATCCACTGATGGCATGGGAAACATAACAAATGGAGGACTTGTTTCCTGAATCTTTTCTGTACTTGAACCTGTAACCACTGCATTACTCATATTCAGAGAGTTAGTTAGTGAATCAATGTCAAGTAGCCAATTAGGACCACTACCAGGTAGATTAGGAGTGTTCTCATTGCATCTGACATTGTCACTTTCTTCAATGATTCTTGTAGAGTTATTAAAAACTCTAAGTGCCTTGCTCTGAGCAGAGTAGCCAACAAGAAATCCTTCATCAGATTTGCTTTCAAACTTGCCTAAGTGAGTTTTGATATCAAGAATTGCGCAAGGATACCCAAATGGTTTTAAAAATCCTATAAATGGTTTTTTTTTCTCAAAAAGCTCATAAGGGGTCTTGCCTTTAGATTTGACTACAAGAACTCTGTTCTGGACATAACAAGCAGTGTTAACTGCTTCTGCCCAAAAAGTAATAGGAAGTTTTGAGTCAGCCAACATAGTTCTTGCAGCCTCAATCAGTGTCCTATTCCTCCTCTCAGCAACACCATTTTGTTGAGGAGTTCTACGAGCACTGTATTGTCTCTCAATACCTTTTTCCTCACAAAAAATGTTTAAATCAGCATTTTTAAACTCAGTACCATTGTCTGATCTAATGACTTTTACCCTTAGATTGGTCTTGTTTTCCATTCTATTCACAAAGGGTTTGATCAGTCCACTTGTCTCATCCTTTGTTCTTAGAAAGTACACCCAAGTAAATCTAGAGTAATCATCAACTATCACTAGACAATAGGATTTCTTGCCTATACTCATCACATTGGTAGGACCAAAGAGATCCATATGCAGTAACTGTAAAGGTGATGAGATAGTGTTTACTTCTTTGGACTTGTGAGAAGATTTGTGTTGCTTACCTTTGAGGCAGGCTAAACAGTGATCATCACATGAAAATTCCTTTGCAGGCAAACCTCTTACAAGGTTGTTTTTGACAAGTAAATTCATGTTTTTAAAATTCATGTGGCACATCCTCCTATGCTAAAGTGATGATTCACTCACAGATGCTTTTGAAAACAAACAGTTTAAAGATGATAAGGATGAAGCATCTTCAATGTCCAAATAGTAAACATTATCTTTTCTAGGAGTCCTAAGCATTACCTGACTCTCATCAATCTTAAAACCTGGAGCAAGTATGAGACATTCAGTATCAGTGAAAAATACACCAAACTTCTTGTCACACACTTGTGATACACTCAGCAAATTGTACCTCAACTGCTCCACATAATACACATCATCAAAGGTCATCTTACCTTTTGATACCTTACCTTTTTCCACTTATCTTACCTCCTTTTGGATTATCCCTAAAGGCAACATGTCCACCTTCAAACCATTTAAAGTCTTCAAGTAGAGACATGATACCTGTCATGTGCCTAGAGCAACCACTATCCACATGCCAAAGACTGCTCCTTCTTCCTTGGTTGCTCTGCACATTCAATGAAAACAGTTAGTGTCTTGAGGGAAACCAAGCCAATATGGTCTTGGGTTCACCTTTATCATTAACATAATTGACCTCTGTCAATCTGTTGAGTTTTAACAAATAATCTTTTCTTTGAATTTCATGACTGGAATATTTGGTTACAATGATGGGTTTTCTTTTTGAAGGACATACAGTGGTATTAACTTTAGGAGTGTTTGAGTTACTACTGTTGCTATTGCTAGCAGCAGTATTTACTTCTACACTACTGCAGTTATTACCACTGCTATCAGAGGCAGTAGTATCACTTACTATTGCTTTTGGTACCCATTTTGTAACCATCTTAACAGACTTCTTTTCAACCTTTTTCTTTTGAACTTTTCTTTTAGGTTGAATTGGCCTGTTCTGATTAGGAACAAATCTTTTGTATGCAAGCTCAAATCTTCTTGCTGAAAAACTTTGTTGTTTCCTTCCAATCCAATCAGATGTTGATCTTTGAAAACTGTTTCTTTGGTTGATTGGATTGAAGTAACAGTCTCTAGCTAGATGATTGAGCTTACAACAAATAAAACATGGTTTTGGTTTGTTTGTTTTGTTTAGATCAACACCATGACTTTGAGCCCATTGATTGTTCCAGTTTCTTTTGTTCCCTCTTGGATGATCTTTGTTTTGAGACTGTGAGGAAGTACCAGGATCAACTACAGTCTTTTGAGTGAAGTGGTCCTTTCTACTCTCTTTTCTAAGGGTCTCTTTCTTTTTCCCTTTGTCCTTCTTTGAGGACATTACCTCTTTTCCCTTTTCTTTCCTAGAGGTCTCTACCTTCTTGCTAGGAACAAATGGTGTACCACCCTTCTCATTGGTGAGAATGTGGTTCTCATCCGGAATGGTCTCAGTTGTACTTTTCTCATCAGATTCCCCCTCAGTCTCTACTGGATCTACTCTGTCTAGTCCTTCTTTCAACTCTCCTCTATCCATTCTATCAAGCAGATCAGTGTTAGGAGGAATATAGTTCTGATTATATGGAGGAGGGGTATTGTTGTATCCTATCCCTCTTTTCAAGTCATTATTGACTTGTGCTTTTAAGATGGACACTAAGACTTTGGATGACTTTGAAATTTTTTTCTAGGTCATCCTTAGCAGTAGTCAATTCCTTCCTTACACTATCTAACTCATCCCTAACCTTGGACAACTGTCTCTCATACTCTTTCTTTTCCCACTTCTAGTAGTTGTGATCATATTCAAACTGGAGTTCATTGGCTTTGTAAGCCTTGATTTGATCTTCTAGATTTTCAATGATTTGGCCATATTCTCTCCTCTCTCTCTCTCCATCTTCCTAATACTATCACTCATAGCCTGATTATGGTCCCTGTACTTTTTCACAGTTTCAATACAAGGATTAGAGCAGAGTTTAGAAGATACCTCTGATGGGATTTTAGTCTCTGTGATTTCAGCCATAAGAGCCTGATTCTAAACAACTTCCTTTGCCTGATCACTCCAGTCAAATCCTAGACCTTCTTGAGACACCAGTGCTTGAGAAGAACTAGTGTTGTCTCCTCTGTTGTTGAATCTGGAGGGTTGTGATGATCCACCTCTAGTGCCTTGTGGATTTGAAGGTCCTCCTTTGCATTCTCTAGCAAAGTGACCAAGCTTATTGCATTTATAGCACCTGACTTTTGATTTATCAAAACCTGCCTGATCTCCTCTCTTGGCAGTAAAATTGTTCCTTCCAGTCCTTCTGATAAATCTTCTGATCCTCATGGTAAGCATAGCCATCTGCCACTTGATATCCATCTCTTCCAGATCATCAGCACTAATCTGTTCCAAATCATCATTGATTAATGATGATTTCACATGACTAGCTAGGAAGGCTTCCAGAACAGCATCACCATTAGATTCCTGAGATGCAGAAGAGTTTTTGTTAGATATATTATCAGTAGCAGTAGTATTAAAGGAAGCAGTAGTATTAAAAGAAGTAGAGTTTTCAGCAGAAAGAAGAGCAGTGTTATGTGAATATCCAATTGGCTTTCTCTTGGCCTCCACTTCTGCTTCAAAGATCCTTAGATCATTGTACAGATCTTCAAGTTCTTTGTCTTCTAGGTCATCCCCTTGTTTGAAAGAGACAGTGTAACTAGTTCATTCCTCTCCAAGAGATCTGAGGAACTTCCTATTCACATCATCTTTATCCATCTTCACATCCACAGTAGCAAGTTCTCCAATCAGCTTGTTGAACCTATCAAAAGTTTGAGTCATAGACTCATTCTTCAGAGATGTAAAGTTCTCATATTGTTGCTTCAGGATGGCCTTCTGGTTCCTCTTAGTGCTCTTGGTTCCTGAGAACCTCTTCTCAAGTGCAGTCCAATGAGCTTTTGCATCAGTGCAGCTACTGAATTGCTGTTGGTATTCATTGGGAATAGCCAACAACAGAGTGCTCAAGGCCTTCATCTCTGTTTGCCTTCTTTTCCTATCAGCATCAGATCTGGGAGGAGGTCTTGCAGCACCTTCTGGGACCGCTTCATCAGTACTAGGTCCGTTTTCTACAACCTCCCACATAGCATAATCTGTGAGAAGCATGTATTGATGGATTCTGATTTTCCACATGTCAAATTCATTGGGTTTGAGCATGGGAACTTTCGAAACCAAGACAGTTTCTTGGGAATCCATTGTTAATTGATTTTCTGAGAAAAACAAGCTCTAATACCACTTGTCAGGATCAAATTAACAAGAACAGAAAAACAATTCAAAGAAGTTGCGGAAAAACACTTTGAATGATTAACAATGAATTTGCAAACAGATTTGTATTTATTTCCAGTTTAATGATTACAAACCAAAGCCCCAATCTGCTTTGAACAGGCTCAAAACAGACGTGCAATTCTTCTCAATTGCAGGGATCAAGAATAATCTTGAGATTCCAATATTCTAAAACATAAAACTGAATGAACTCGTACATCTGATCATCTATCAACTATCTATTTATACAAATTACAAGATAAGAATAAGGAAAGTAAATCTACACAATAATTTCTAAGATATCTCCAAGATCTTCGCATCTATTCCTTATCTTCAGTCTTCAAAATCCTTTCCTTATCGTGACTCTTCTGGCAGTAGTAAAACAAAAGCAGTTGTAATCTTCATCAGCAGTGGTAACTTTGTGCCAGCGGTGGTAAGTTGATCAGTGGTGGTAACCAACAAACTAGCAGTGGTAATCTTCAGACAGATCTTCAGTAGTATCAATCTTCATGCTAGCAGTGGTATCTTAGCAACAGTATTTCAGACCCAACAATCTCCCCCTAACCTAACTTCCAGAATGATAAGTTAAGTTCTTCAACTGTTGCTGGATCTTCTTCACCATAGCCATACCTCTCAGCTACTGTAAATCATGAACTGGAGCACTTTCTTCAAAATAATACTCTTTATCCATGCCATTAATGGTTAGAGAGTACATTTCGCTCTTTTCAAACCATCTCCATTCATTCACAGCTTCACATGGTTGATTTGTTAGATTGGCAATCCTAGATGGTTCAAACAACCAACATAGGCATTCCAGAACACTCTTGAACTTCACAATCAAATCATCTTGCAGATTATCAGATTCAAACTCAGACTTGTAGAGCTTCATTCCAATCTCATACATATCTTTCAGATTCTCTCTTGTGCACTCCTCTAGCAGCTTGTACAACACAGATCTTTTGAGTATCTCACCATCTTCCCATTCAATAGCATATAACAGTCTTTCTATCCGATGAATACCCCATAACTTAACCTTTCTTTCAGGTTGATCAGGTGTTTCCTTTCCCAAATAATTTGCCTGAATGCCAAGAACTTGTGATTTTAGATTTTCTACCAATTCTTTATCTAACTTAGTGAGAGCAGCTCTCTCATCTTTCAGCCTTAGCACATCTTTAATCATAACTGGACCAAAGTCATACCATTTGTCTATCAAGAAGTAACTCTGTCTTCCTTGTTCAAATGATAAAGAGAATGTTCTATTCCTTTTGTATGTGAACCAACCAACAACCTTTCCTTCACCAACACTATCCTAGTGATCTCTAGCACTATTTTTCTTCAGATCATTTCTTGTTTTAGCAAAAGCAAACATCAACTGCTGAAGATACCTCAGCGGTGGTGTTTAAACCACATGGGTAGAACTCTTGTTATTAGTAATGTGCACCTCTACTCGTCAGTTAAAGGTGGAGTTGTCAAACCAAATAGCTCTATCCACAATTACCATTGGCTCTTAACGAGTTAATAGTAGTGTATCCTATTAGGGACTTTCAGTTTTGTAACTCAAACACATGCCTTGGTGCTCATATAATTATGTTCACGATTTATCAATTGATAACATAAATCAACCAAATATTTAATAGTAAACATGCTTTTCCCCCAAAATAAAAGATAAATAGAATGGGGTTGTGAATACTCACAGTATTGGCGTCCACGCTAAGTGTCTAAACGTTCCGGGGAGGATGGCAATTCCGAAACCTATTCCGATCCTACGAAATCATAATGGTTTTAATAAGTTCCCATGTGTAACTTAAGGTTCAAAAGTGCTTTTATTAAATGTCCGGTACTTAAAGTTGTCATTTTTATAATTCTTTTATGACGAAATAAAGCGTAAGGTTCATCATGCAAGTTTTTATTCATGCATGGTAATTCCAAAATGACTCATCTAACATGCATGCTTGACTTTGAAAATTTTATATATGATTCTACATTGAGTTAGGAAACTTTTGGCATAAGAATCATGAATTTTTAAGGTGATTAAGCTTTTCAAATAATTTTTATAATTCAGCTACAACAGAAATTCGCAGCTGTTGCGCACTGTTGTTGCAACGACTTTTTGGGGGGTCATAACTAAGTGTTTTTGGATGAAACCACTTCGGTTTGAAATCTAACTCATAAAAGTAAATTTTAGTAAAGGAATCAACGGATTTGGAACAGTATTGAGTGAGATACGAATTTTCAAAGTGAGTGTAAAATTCTGCCAACATGCAATAAGCTTTATAATGACCTCTTTTACTTTTAAAAATTGTTTTCTTACCCCAAAATGCAAAGAACACCACATGCATGTTATGTCTTTTACCCAACATATCAAACAACCATATTTTGTGAAAATTTCCAGATTTTAAAAGAGAAAATGAACATGCATTCACCACATCTTCATGCATGTTGGATTTTTTTTTATAGTTGCTCATAAATGGTTTTATAACACCATCTTATCTTCCACTTAACGGAAGACTAAATCACTCCAAGATGATGTTTTTGAAGAGTATTTTAAAACCATTTGTATTTCAAATATAGGTTTGATCACATATTCATCATCTATTCACATGTGCATGCATATGATGACAAATCTACAACCCTTTTGAAAAATTATGATTTTTAAACTTTGAAACCAAGTTCTTGTGTCTAGATTTTGGTTGTTCATTGATACACCACCATTTTATAACATGCATGATGTTAGGTGATATATCTACAACATCTAGAATAAAAATTTGTTGTTCTTGTTTGCAAGAACTTTTGAGAAAAGAAGAGTAGGAAAAATAGAGAAATTGTTGTAACAAAAAGAAATGTAGAAGCTAAGAACTTTTTGGATTTAAAGAAGATGAATTTTTTTTAACCTTGAAGATATGAATATGATGAAGAACACTTTGAGTGTTCTTAGAATATTGAGAGAGAGTTGAGAGAATTTTTAGAGTGAGAAAGAGTGTAGAGAGAGAGTGTCAAGTATGAAATGAAATGGAAATGAGAATGAGGGTTGTTTATTTAAAACACCTCCATCATTTATAAAATTTGAATTTTTTTTATTTTATAAATTTATAGTTTTATAAACTTGATTTATCATGTTAAGTTTGCTAAAAATGACAATTTGTACCGTTATTAAGCACTTTTCTCAATATAAGCAAAACTGAGCGTAATTTCTAATTTTCTTAAGAGAACTCATACTAACTTAATATATTTAGGTCTTTAGCAGTATTAGATCTGATCCTGCTAATAAAAGTAAGAATATGGATCTTTCATAAATAGAATTGTCGGTACCGGAATGCCAAAGTCGAAAGGTCAACACTAAATGCCATAACTGGAATACTAGACCATATTTTAGTGAAGTTACGCATTTCATAGCTTTCCGACCTTATATTCAAGGATTGGGTTTAATCTAGTTATGAGGAAAAAAGTTGTGATTAGAGTACTGACCTGAAGTGAATATTTGACGATTGTCATATCTGATGGTACGTCGAAGGCACTGCTTTCATCTCGTGGATCCAAGGTCTTCCAAGAATAACATTATAGGCCGATTGACAGTCTATAACATTGAACTTTGTTTGTTTGTTGATTCCTTTAGCGAAGACAGGTAAGGTGATTTGTCCGAGAGTGTTCATCGAGTCTCCATTGAATCCAATCAGGGTAGTGCTTCGTCGTACGATTTCTGATCGTTCAATTCCCATGACTTTAAGAGTATCTGCAAAAATAACGTTAGCAGAGCTACCTCCATCGATCAATATTCTCTTAGTCGAACAGTTTCTGATGGTCAACTGTATGACTAGAGCGTCATGATGCTTATGGTGGACCCCCTAAGTATCATCTTGGTCGAACGCTATTGTCATTGCATCGAGCTCTTTATCAGCCTTCGAGTTGACTTCATCGGGGATAGGGCGCTCGTCTGGACCGTCTCATGCATGTCTTTTAGCTGCAGAATACGTAAGACCGCATACTTCTGATCCTCCGGTGATGCAATTTATGACTTTAGTATGAGCTAGAGATGCTGGTCTTCCTTGTTCATCGGGGATGACACCTTTAAGATGTCCCTTCGACTTCAAATACGAAATCTCCTTCTTAAGGCTGATGCATTCATCCGTCATATGGCCATGATCCTCATGGAAGTCGCACCATTTGTTTTGATCTTTGTCTTTGCTGGGATTGTCAGATTTCTTTGGCCAACGTAAGTTTGCATCAATCTTTCGTAGTGAATCCACCAGATCTTTCGATGTACCTGCAAAATTGTAAGTGGACAATTTTGGATAACGTATTTTAACGGTACCTTTGTTTGGTCGAGTTTTTGACTCGTGTCGAGGGTTTCTAATCTGGTTTACTCTTTTGTGCTTGAAATCGTGCTTATGTGCACTAAGAGGTTTCTTCTCGCTGGAATGCTTTCGTCGAAAGAGAGCATCATCTTCTATTCTCATGAAAGCTAGCGTTCTAGCTCGTACGTCGTCGAAGTTTTCTGGTGGGTATTTTGTCAGTTCTAGATATAATCCAGATGAATCTTCCAACCCACGTTTATACGCCTTGATTGCAGTTTTCACATCACAATTCTTTACTTCAATCATGGTTGCGTTGAATCTGTTGAAGTAGTCGCGGATTGTTTCTCCTGGTTTCTGTACGACGTAGTACAGATCGCTGGTCTGTTTCTCCATCTTACGACTGCTAGCGAACTGTCGTGTGAATTGGTTTACCAATTCTGCAAAGGATCCAATACTTTTTGGCTTTAAGTTGATAAGCCATTGTAACGTTGCTCCTGTCAAAGTTGACCCAAAGCTTTTGCACATGCAAACTACTTGATAAAGCGTCGGTATAGGAACTGTCCACATGAGTTGCTTATATTGTGCGACATGCTCAACGGGATCGGTGACTTCGGAATATTTTGTTGCAAAGGCTGGAATACTGTATTTTTTGGGTACGTCGACAAAAGCTATTTCGTCGACAAATGGTGAAGCTTGAAATCCAGTTTTAGGTTCGACTTCGACAGGTACTGCTACTCCGGCTAATTTTGCAAATAACGCGAATAGCTTTTGATTTTGTTCCTCCAAGGATTTCAATCGCACGTTCAAAGGATCTTCGGTGGTTGCTGGAACTGTTGGGATAAAACCGGAAGAAGTTCCAGTGTTTGGTGGGATTGTTGTATGAACTGTTGAACTAGCAACTGTGGGTATGTGACCAGGGATAGGAATTTGTTGCGAAGTGTTGTTAAAGGGACCGAACGTGAATGCGGGTGGGCCTTGAGGCATAGATGGTCGAACGTAGTTTTGTTGGTTGTTTGATAGAGGTACTGATGTATAAAACTGAGGACAAAATGGTGGTCTTAGGTGTTGAGGTGGATAAGGAGATGGAATAGGCATCGATGGAACATGCGAAGCTCGAAGACGTTGGATTTCTTCGTTGGCTTGTTGCAATTGCTGTTGTAGAGATGCTACGAATGTGTTATCCATTATCCTGCAAAGATAGCTCAAAGAAAACTCGAAGAAGAGATTAGTACGAAGGCGCACTTTTCATCGAATGAAATTTTTCTCAAAACGGTGCCCCACGGTGGGCGCCAAACTGTTTATGTAAAAAATTACACCAGTTGATTGTCTTAAGAAATTTGTGAGGCTAAACCGTCGAGAGAAAGAAATTACAGTCGATAACAAGTGCGATGAAAAGTAAATGAACACAAATATTTTGATGACGCAGGAAAAACCTCACGACAGAGGAAAAAACCTGCGATCGACCTAGGATTAAGTCGACAATGCACTATGATCACCAAACAGGGGTGATGTCCTTCAAGATTATAGTGTGCGTCGAGCGATTACAAAGAAAATAGACGTGCAATGCTAACTGTTATGGTCAAATTCTAACGTTCGACCGCCGAAATTATAAGATCAAATATTACAGGACGTATCTTGTATTTAAACAGGGTTCTTAAGACCGAATACAGCAGACACATTTGTCTTACGTTTTTGTCGTACGTCTTACGATTTCGTCGTTCGTCTTACGATTTTGTCCATCGTCTTACGATTTTATCCCTCGTCTTACGATTCTGTCATTCGTCTTACGTTTATATCATACGACGTCTTAAGATTTCGTACGACCGTCTTAAGATTTTGTAAGATGGTGATTATCTAACCTATAACTGCTGGTTTAATGTTTATTTATGCAGGATTAAAGCTCATGAATGCTTAGTAGATGTAACCGACAATGGACATAAAGCACAATTAATGGTGATCGACCGTTACAAATGTCGCCATTAAGAGTATTAACTAGCGGTTACAAGTTTTCCACTATATAAGGAACACTCCGGCTCATATGGAAGACCCCCCGACAACCGATACAACGAATCATCTATTTTTTCTCTCGAATTCATTTATACTTGCACGTTACTTTCACATGACATGTATTTATCTCTTTTTTGTAACGTAAGATAAGCTATTGTACTACGAAGGATATCACCCCTTATTGGTGATATATAGTTCAATGTCGACTATTTCTTAGTCGGCCGCAGTTTTTACTCTCGATGGCGTTTTCTGCGTCACCAAAATCTCGTGTCTTTTTCCTTATTTGTTTTGTGCACTATTTATTGAAGTTTCGTTTCTCTCGCCGGGATAACAATCATAAGCGAACCTTAATTCGTCCGTAGATGCGATTTTTAGCATAAACACAAGTGTATGGCGAAATTCGTGTTCAAGGTATATGATTCTCTTTAGATTAATCGCTGACTATTGATTTGGATAAAAGTTGGGGTTTTTGATAGATTATCGTGAATTAAGGATCTTTGGATCATCAATTGTTGTTATGTGATGAATAAATGTTAATAGGATGTTATTATATGTTTGGGATTGTTGTATTTGAGTATTTTAGACCCAAACCCAGTGATCTAACGCATCGGAAAAGTAAAATTCAATATTAAAAAGCTGGCATATAAGCCTAAGTCATAGCCCAAAAATATAAGTAGCGGTGCTAGTGAAACATCCCTCCACAGCTGAGATATAGATACTAAGCAAATAAGCCATAGTCTAAAGGCAGCTACACTAGATGCTCACATTCTTTTTTCCCTTCGATGCTCGAACTCTCCCTAAAATTGGTTAAAAGTTTTGAAAACAAGGGTTAGACCGTAAGGTCTAGTGAATTCCTTCAAAATAGTTTATTCGCAAGCAAGACCAGCTGGCCCAAGTGGATTCATTTGATAATAGACTTTCAGGGATGCATTGTGGATAATGAACCCGTTACCCCGTGACATCAATACTGGCAGGCCCCCCGTGTAGATGCCCTTGTAAGGGCGGACAAAACATATTCGTGCTCCACACCAAACATTCACTCCCAAGGGATGTACCGTCCCTTGGTACCCGTTGTCCACTATACACCCACCCCGAGCACATATAAATACATACACAGAAAGATATAAGCATGCTTACAGGTATATCGAAAATCATCAGTATTAAACAGGTTTATCAAAACATTTTCAGTGAGCACTATATAAATCATTTCCATGAACATTTCGTAAAACACTTTGGATTTATAAAAAGAGTTTGGCAAGGGAACTCACCTGAGTCTAAATCCAACAATCACCACGCTAAGCTCGTCTATCGGTTCAGCCACCAATCTAAACATAACACCATTCTACCTAGGCACCGGTAAAATCCTTAAGCTAAAAGACCCCCTAGGCAGACTTAGCATGGGGGTTCCGATACCCGGAGAGCTCAATAGTCCGACTCGGAGTAATGAGTAGTCTGACCCGGACAACACAATAGTCCGACTCAAACTACACATTAGTCCGATTTGGATTTTCTCAGTAGTCCGATCCGGACTTTTCTCAGTAGTCCAATCCGGACTTTTCTCAATAGTCCGATCCAGAATTTTCTCAGTAGTCTGATCCGAATTTCCAGGGGTTGTTGGATTCGGACTTCCAGATAGCTCAATCTTTGAGGGAAACATTTTCTTACAAATAAAATTTTACTTGGTTTATTACTAGATGGTGTTTTATACAATGGTTGGATGGACCTCGTTTTGAGGAATTGTTATGGGGCCAACTGTTTGGATTTTATTTAACGCTTAATAAATTTTGAAGATTTAAACTTTGTATGATTTCCGTTGCCAAGGTTACTCTTGTTAAGTTTTTGTTAAATTTTCGGTTAAATATTTGAAAATTTGGTCTGAGTTGTTACATGTATCTATCCCAAAGTGGGATGAACGAATTTGCTTAAGGGACGGCGATTGGGTTCAGAGGCTAACAGTTGTGCTTGAGTACATTGAGTCTGATTTTCAGTTAATTCAGAAGATTTAGAGCTCATTTTAAGGGGGGTCTTGGAATATGCAACGTAGCCGAGCACTACTAAAGTTTTCTTACAGAAGCAGGAGGAGATGATCAGAGATGTTTCTTTATAAAACTTTAGGGGAGAATGTTACGAACGATGTTGTCCTTCGTCGCATTTGTCTCTCTTCTCGACTGATTATATCCTTCGATTCTTCAATATAAGAGAGATTTGTTTTGATCGTGTCTAACGGATAATCAATCAAGCGAAGAGGGTGATAATGATACCCCGTAGAGTGATGAAATATTGAAAACGTTATGTATATTCGATAACTGAGGAGGTAACGCTAGATGATACATGAACTCACTAACTCGATCAAGTATTTGGAAAGGTCCAATATATCTTGGACTTAGGGATGGCAATGGGACGAGTATGGAACAGGTATTGGTAATCCCACTCCCATACGCTATTATAAAACTATATCCCATACCCGGCCCCGTCCCGTCGGGTATCCCATTACTAAATAACCATTGGGGTCGCGGGTATTTCCGTGGGTATCGGGTATCCCATTTATATTCTTAGTCGATTAAAATTTACTAAATAAAATTTTGTTTCTTATAACTATATGCAAATCAAGTCAAACAATGAGTTAAATTATTTTTAAACCTTCATTTAGCAACATGAACATTCAATAAGTTCAACGTTTAACAAAATGGAAACGGCTTTTGTGGCTCAGTGCACTATCACCAAAGTGTCAATGGAAGTGGGAACATTACTAGATTAATCTTCTGGAAAAAAATTGAATATATATATTTTCTATACTAATAAAATCAATCTGTCATTTCTATTATTCTGTATATTAATAAAGTTGTAATGTATATTATATTAATAATGATATTATAAATTTATTTTTATATATATATGGTTTGGGGTCGGGTAAATGGGATCATCGGGATCAGGTAAATGGGCGGGTATTGCCTAAAACCATAACCGTCCCAAACCCACAAACTTTTTTGTTGAAAAAATCCCATACCCGGTCCCATAACCATTTACCCGGCCCAATCCCATCCCAAAAGCTTTAGGTTCGGGGATTCCCATCGGGTTCGGGTATTTCTGCCATAATTGCTTGGACTGAGTTTACCTTTGGTTCCAAATCGTTGAACACCCCGCAATGGTGAAACTCTTAAAAAAGATATGATCACCCTGTTGAAATTCTAAATGTTTTCGATGTTTGTCCACGTAGTGCAGACATGCGACAAAACATCGTATACATGGGATAACTAAGGGGACAAAACTAACCAATATGTAATTTAAGCTATCTTTTCAAGACTTCGAATGGATCAATAGACTTTGGACTAGATTTGCCTTTATTTCCAAGAGAACGAATGTCCATTTTTCATATCCAACTAATCTAAGTGTCTACTCTTTCTTCTAAAGAAACTTAGTTACCACATGGATCTCTTTTTGGAAGATATATTTGAATCCAATAATTGCCGACCATTGCTATCTTCTCTCTTTATTCATTGTGTTTTTTTACATTAATGAAAAAAAATGTGATGGCTAACGACAGCTTGTTTAGGGGTGCTTGGTTGGGGGTATTGCAGGGTAAGGGAGAATGATAATGAAAATTGTTGCTTGGTCTGATATTATATAATGGAATCATTCCTGCAAATCCATTAATTTCCATTCGTGACCAAATTGGGGGGAATGAAAATTTTTCTTTCTACTCGGTTCTTTTTTTCATATGTCATTCAATCTTTTGATGTTAAATGGAACATCTATTGTATTTTCAAAGTGGAGGAAAATACTTTTTTGTTATGAAACAATTTTTCGTTGATTATAGAGGGTTAACCAAACAGCATCAATACAATGCTCATTTTCATTCCCATTCTACTGTATTCCCATTTTCATTCCCATTCCCATTCCCTAAAATGAACCAGACACCCCCTTAGTTAGAGTATTTGTACAATGATTATTATCCATGGCTTGATTCAAGTTTGATTTTAGAGCATCCACAATGGAGGTTCTTCACGGGGTTTTTATTGAGGTTTTTACAAGAACATCCACTGTGGGACAGAGGTTCTTGTCCAATCACAGGTTCTTATTGGAACCCAGGTGCTTGTACAGGAACCCGGGTTCTTGTGATACTTTCCTTTTATGTAATTATTTTAATTATTATTTTTGTTATTTCTTAATCATTTGTTCTTTCAAAAAATCTATAAAACATATATATTGTAAAATAAAACATATATATTAAACTGAAAATAATTGTTAGTTGTAGATATTGTATTGGCCCATGGGCCTTGGCCTTGGTCCTTTCCTGGCCCAATCCTTTGTACACACACTTTTCATTATCAATACAATCATTCTCTTAAACCCTTTCCATTTCTAACATGGTATCAGAGCTTTAGGCTCCTTAATCACCTTCATCAATCCCGAGTTGGGATTCTTCAAACCCGAGTTGGGTTTTCTCCTTTCCCGAGTTGGGAAACCCATTTACCCGAGTTGGGAAACCCATTTTCCCGAGTTGGGAAACCCATTTACCCGAATCCACTTACCCGAATCCATTTACCCGAGTTGGGAAACCCACTTACCCGAATCCATTTACCCGAGTTGGGAAACCCACTTACCCGAATCCAAAAAAAAAAAATCCCGAGTTGGGATTCTCTCTTGTTTCTTTTTTCCCGAATCGGCTTCCGAATTGGAAATCTTTTTGATTCCAAATTCGGGATCCGCTGTCCCTAGTCGAAACTCTGCCGAATCGGCTTCCGAGTTGGAAATCTTTTCATTCCGAATCGGGACCCGCTTTCCCTTGTAGTCTCTTCGCTTTTCCAAGTCAGGATATTACATTTCCCGAATCGTGAAGTAGCTCAAAAACCCGAATCGGGTTTCACCCTTACCCGAACTCAAGTCGGGCTCTCTCTTTCCCGAATCGGGAACCACCAAAACCCGAATCGGGTTTCCTTCTTTCCCAAGTCGAGATTCTCCTGCAAGCCTTTACTCATCTCCAATGACTCCCAACCTTAGTCACCTTAAACCCAAATCCACCACTTCAAAAGGATCTGTGTCTCTGAATCCTTCACAAGAAGTTGCCCTTATGCAACTCCTGCGTCAGAATCAACATCTTATGGAACTTTTGGTGCGTCAACAACTTATGCAGCAACCAATGTCTTGGACCATGGGAATGCATTCTCCGCGATCGTCTACGTCGGATCATTTCTGGATTTTTGACTCTGTCTGCTTTAACTGTTAGGGATTATGTGCAGAGTTGACAAACCAAGTAATTACACATCCAATGTTACAAGACACTTGAGGGTCACACCTGTGAGGACCTATAAATCGAATAAGTTAAATGAAACCCGTAAATGGGAAGTTAGGATTTATAATAGTGAATTATAAATCAGTTGGGTAATTTCAGTCAGAAATCCCAAAGTTGGAGGGTTATTAATTAATTAGAACATTATATATTTATTAGATAAAATAAATATATAATAGTTCATTAATAAGTAATATATATATATTAGATAAATATATATATATATATATATATAATTATCATAGGCAAATTCTTTTCCAGTAATTAAAGAGGGAAAAGATTTGAGATAATTATAATATGGAAACTGGATTCTATTCAAACTGTATTTTTCCTCCATATAATTAAGGCTTATGGGTTAAGGAAAAAAGCTAAGCTTTCAATCAACTAAAAATCCAGTTCCAGTTTCCTCTCTCCCTCTCTCTCTTCCCGAAATCGGCGCCGCCACCGCCCTCCTTCTGGTCAAATTCCAGTTTTTGGTTTTTCAGCTTTCGGGTTTCAGGTTTCAGTTCTACTAGAGGAACATTCGTTGGTCGATCACCGGTGGACTAAATCTCAAGCAATCCAGGTAACTGATCTAAAACTGTTAGAATTAATTGAACTAGAAACGATTAAAGATCAATAAGTGTTTAAGGGTTTTTGCTTTATCGCTTCCGCTTGATAAGATCAAATCAGTGTGTTTTTGATCGTATGGGTTTTTTCAGTTTGATTGTTAAACCTATGAGATTTATCAAACCAGTGAGGTTCGTTAGATCTGTGTTAAACCTCGAGTCAGTTTGATCCGAGGATACACATAAAAACCCAACAGTGGTATCAGAGCCATTGGCTATAATCGTTTTAGTTTTTTTTTTTATCAGGTTCTGTGATCCGTTATAATTATTGTTTCTTGCATAACAAGTTTAAAAATCTGAAATTTATTATATGGTTTATATTTTTTGTTTATCGTATAAACCCTAATTCCATCATCGACTTTTGAATCGCATCCCCGGGCCGCACCACCGTTTGTGGTGGCGGCAACCGGCTGCTGTCCTAACAAGCCACCAGGCCGCACCACCAGTTAGGTGGTGGTGGCCGACTCCACCACTGCCGTGAAGCAACCGAGCCGCACCACAGCCGTTGGTGGCGGCACCGGTCGTCGAAAGCAAAACCACCAAGCCGCAACCACCAGATGGTGGCCGCGGCATCCACACACCCACAACCGCAACCACCAGTACGGTGGCGGTGGATTTTTTTCTTCGTTTTCGAAATTAAACGGCGATGGATGGATATCGAAGTCGCCACCGCCGCTAGGTGGTGGGTACGATAGTGGTGATGGTTGTTCACCAGCAGCCACGAGATCCAAGCGGCGATTGGTGGCAGCCAAGGTTCGAACACCGCAACCACCAGAAACCACAGATGCGGCGGTGGATGGCGGTGTTCACGATGGTGGTGGGTGGCGGTATTCACCAGCGAGGTGGTGGCGGCGATTTCGCGACCGCCAAGCCAGACCACCAGTTACGGTGGTGGCAACGGCTATTCGATCGCCGGCCGCAAGTGTTAATGGCAATAGATTGGACAAACCACCGAAGCCGGAAACGGCGACGGTGGTGGTGACGTTATGAATGTTGGGAATCACGGGCTACAAAAACATGCACAGCGGAATAATAGAACCGGATTCCCAATCGAGGATCCAATCCCAAACATAACAGATACAATCAAAGGGTGTTTTCGATGGTTTACCTTATGTGATTGATTTTCCGGAAGGCTTGTAGGGAATACACCGCTACTGTTACCTGATCGAGAAAGTTGCTAGACCACCACTTTGGATTACCCGAAAAACGAACACAATCCTCCTACTGGAGAAACTGGCGCCGGTTTTCAGAGAGAGAGAAAGGGAGAGAAAGTTTTCTGGGTTGTAGGATTAAAACTGAATTGTTATTAAACTGATACCCTTAACCCTTTATTTATATGGATAAAACTAAGCAGAGTTTTATTCCATATAAGATTCTTTGGTAATTATCTCCAAATATAATTTCCATAATTAATTCATCTTAATTAATTTATAAATAGTTTAACTAACTATTTATTTAAAACTTTCTCATTAAATAATTAATAAACAATTAATTATTTCTCTCACGTAATCCAAACGTTCTCACTTTGGCGTGCAGCGGTGTGACCTACTAGTGTCTTATAACATTGGACACGGTAACCCTGTTACTGTCTCGCACATAATCCTAACAGACTCCCACTTGTGCTAGACATGTAACTCTTCTGTCACCATTAGCCTAAGGAGGTCCCTAGCCAGACACTTAGGTTAACCAGGTTATAAGATCTCTTACATCCAGAGATACAATTCACGCTTGAATTTGCACACAGGTTCATTCCTTTTGCACACGATATTTCTAAAGTGATTTAAGACATGGAGTGGAGGATTCATTTCTTAAAATCAAGTATTTCTTGACTCTGATTTTGATTGCCTGCAGTAACGGATATTACTAAATAACCCCTGTTATTCTATCCGAGCGTGGCGACGCGTTTTCTGCCAATCTTAATCGTCAAGGGGCCCGGAAATATCTCTCTTTTGAAAGAGGTGCAAATCCCTTCTTGACTACTTGCATTTGGATCCACGGCTTCCGCTGCATCTAGTCACGTCCCGTATGGCCGCCCTGTTACGGTGCAGCGTTAGTACGTGCTAAGAATACAGTAGTCCTCGCGTTCCCAAACCAAGTATCTCAGGTCTAAGGACAACCTATCAAGTCAGTGCTTATGACTGAGGCTCCATGAAGCAGACTTGATTACTGGTCACTTCCAATACCCAAACACTCTGATGAGTATCTATAAATACTTGGTCACATCACTTGTGCTTTTATTCTCTACTTTGAATAAATCATCAAGTATTTATAATAGCGTTAAACTCCCTATTGAAATTCCCATTTCAATAAGTGGCTACGGAAATTTAGATTTCATACAAAACCTTGCAAAATCACGGATACGTTAAATATGCAAAAAATAGTTAATTTAGAACAATCATGAAAACAAAACCTCCATTTATTTCAAACACACTGTGAAATAAAAACTTTACATAATTACATTGTTTCTAAATTGAACTATAGTAATAATTAATAAACTAAGAACTAGCTACTGGCTTCCAGGTACTGCATCCCAATGGAATTCGCATGTGCCTCATGCTTTACCCTTGCTAGTGGCTTTGTCAGCGGATCTGCGACATTGTCTTCTGTTAGAATCTTGCATATTCTCACATCTCCTCTTCCAATGATCTCTCGGATGAGGTGATACTTTCTGAGCACGTGTCTTGACTTGTGATGCTCTCTAGGTTCCTTTGCTTGCGCCACGGCTCCTGAGTTATCACAGAATATATCGATCGGTCTCGAGATACTGGCAACCACTCTGAGATCCGATAGAAAATTCCTTAGCCAGACAGCTTCCTTTGTCGCATCAGATGCTGCAATGTACTCTGCTTCTGTAGTTGAATCTGCAATCGTGTCCTGCTTCGAGCTCTTCCATGAGATCGCACCTCCGTTTAGGGTAAAGACGTACCCTGACTGTGACCTGAAGTCATCTCTGTCGGTCTGGAAACTAGCGTCAGAGTATCCGGTGACACTAATTTCATCCTCAGAACCTCCAAAGACCAAGAACATTTCTTTCGTTCTTCTCAGATATTTAAGAATGTTCTTGACAGCCACCCAATGGGGTTCACCCGGATTCTGTTGGTATCTGCTCGTAACACTTACTGAGTAAGCAACATCGGGCCTAGTACACAGCATGGCATACATAATCGATCCAATTGCAGAAGCATATGGGACCGATTTCATCTTGTCCTGATCTTGACTAGAAACAGGACACTGTGTTTTACTTAACATTATGCCATGTTGCATTGGGATAAATCCTTTCTTGGATTCATCCATCCTGAATTTCTTCAGGATTTTATCGATATACGTACTTTGGCTAAGCCCGATAAGCCGCTTAGATCTATTTATGTAGATCTTTATACCGAGTATATAAACGGCTTCTCCAAGGTCTTTCATCTGGAAACATTTGCTTAACCAACTCTTAACACTCTGTAAAGTTGGTACATCGTTTCCTATGAGTAGAATGTCATCTACATACAAGACCAAGAAGGTTACTATGCTCCCACTGAACTTAGTGTAGACACACGGCTCGAACTCGCTTTTGGTAAAACCAAACTCTTTGATTCGTTCATCAAAGTGTAAGTTCCAGCTTCGAGATGCTTGCTTTAATCCATAAATGGATTTTAGCAGTTTACACACTTTATTAGGATTCTTAGGATCTTCAAACCCCTCTGGTTGTTCCATATAGACGTCTTCTATTAACTTTCCATTTAGAAAGGCTGTCTTGACGTCCATTTGCCAAATCTCGTAGTTAAAGTACGCTGAGATGGCCATTAGAATCCTAATTGACTTTAACATGGCCACTGGTGAAAAGGTTTCATCATAGTCAATACCATGAGTTTGCGTGAATCCTTTTGCGACCAGTCTGGCCTTGAAGGTGTGTACATTTCCATCCATGTCGGTTTTCTTCTTGAAAACCCATTTGCGCCTAACAGCCCTACAGTGTTGTGGCAAATCAGTCAACTCCCAAACTTGGTTGTCATACATGGATTATATCTCGGCCTTCATGGCTTCCTGCCATTGCTCAGACTCACTGCCTGACATAGCTTCTCCATAGGATGTTGGTTCATTCAAGTCTCCGCTATCCTGAGAGACTAGAAACCCAAGATACCTATCTGGTTCTTGTCTTACCCTACTGGATCTGCGAAGGTCCTGTGTTTGCACTTCCTCAATCGGCTCTGATTGAGGTTCAACATTGTTATGTTGAATTTCTGGCTCAACAACTGGTGCAGTGTTTTCTTCATCTACTACCTGTAGATCTACATCCTTTCTGGTGTTCTCCAAATTGAGAAACTTTTCTTCCAGAAATTTCCCATTTCGAGCAACAAAAACTTTGTTCTCTTCAGGGTTGTAGAAATAATATCCCACGGTGGTCTTGGGATATCCAACGAAGAAACACTTGTCGGATTTGGGTTTGAGTTTTTCTGAGGTGGGTCGTTTGACGTAAACCTCACAACCCCAAATTTTTAGAAAAGATATGTTGGGTTTCTTGCCCTTCTATAACTCGTATGGAGTCTTTTCTACCGACTTTGTTGGCGCTCTGTTCAGTATGTGTGCCGCTGTTTCGAGCGCATGTCCCCAGAATGATATTGGCAGCGAAGAATGACACATCATCGTTCATACCATGTCAAGCAAAGTACGATTTCTCCTTTCTGATACACCGTTCATCTGAGGTGTATACGGAGGTGTAAGTTGGGATACAATCCCACACTCCATTAGATGATTGTCAAACTCGTCACTTAGATATTCGCCACCACGATCTGACCGTAAGAACTTGATCCTCTTGTCAAGTAGATTCTGTACTTCATTCTGATATTCCTTGAATTTCTCAAAAGTTTCAGATTTATGTCTCATCAAGTAGACATAACCATACCTACTGAAGTCGTCAGTAAAGGTAATGAAGTACCGGTATCCTCCTCTTGCCACATGACTGAAAGGTCCACATACATCTGTGTGGATTATTTCAAGCAAGTCAGTAGCCCTTTCATTTTCATTGTTGAAAGGTTGCTTTGTCATTTTGTCAGATAAACAAGACTCGCAATTATCAAAAGGTTTATAATCGAAATTGCCAAGAAAACCTCCTTTTAGGAGTAGTTCAACGCGTTTCTTGTTTATGTGGCCCAAACGACAATGCCAGAGGTAAGTCTGATCCTCAATATCCTTGGATCGTTTACTTATATGATAGATTTCGCTACTGTTGTCTTGTAGATTTACAGTGTATAGACCATTCACGGGTGTAGCTTTAAAATAGAAAATATTATCTTTAAAGACTGAAATCATTTTATAATCATATTTATAATAAAAACCTTGGTCTACTAATAAATCAAAAGACAAAACATTCTTAATCATATTTGGAATGTAATAACAATTATCCAGTTCCAAAACTAGACCCGAGGGTAAACTAAGACTATAAGATCCCACGGCTTCAGCAATCAACAGAGTGCCTTCGCCAACTCGTAGGTTCGAACGGTCCTTCCTCAGAGTCTTTCTTCTAGTGAATCCCTGTAAATGATTACAAATGTGATTACCACTGCCTGTATCAATTACCCATGATTCATAAGAAGTGATTAAGCAATCTATCATAAAGATACCTGGAGCATCGGGTAAACCGATCTCTATCTGGTCGATATTCATCGAGTGCTCGCAAATATCCTCGCTGCCGCACTCTGGGCAACTCAGATCTCCCAGCTCATCAATTATATCAGTGTCCATGAGATTCGCAGGTTCGGGTGCTGGCTCTAGACTGGCCAGGATATCTTCATAAACTTTATCCACGTCGTTCTTTGGTTCCTTCATATAGGCACTAGCTGTGTCCTGAACTTCCTTTGTGAGGGAGAACCACATGAGATACACTAACTCTTCCTGAGTCATCTTGTACCCCAGACGTGATCAACATTTAAAAAGCCTTCTCATTTCAATAAGATGGTTTTTAACTGACTGACCCTTTTGCAGCTTCAGGGAGAGAATCTCTTGCATGATCAAAAGCTTGCCCGTATGCTTGTAGAAACCTAACTGGTTCTCTACATTTCTCACGACCTCGTGACAGAATTTCACTTTTAAGTCTCCCGTGAACTCGGGTGACATAGAAAAAACTAGAATGGACATCACATCCGATTCATCTGCCATGAATCTGAAATACTCAGCAAATTCCTCTTCAGGTGCATTGCTTTTAGGTCGTGACATGGGCTTATTGATCACATAAAGCTTACCCTGGGCACTCAAAACATTTGTAAGTGTAACTTCCAAACTGGAAAGTTCTGGCCCGTAAGCTTCCACTTGCCCGTAATAAGGCGAAGTGATTCCTCAGGTGAATAAAACGGAATGCTAATTGGAGACATCTACAGAAGAATATAAATTCCAATTTAGTTTATAATTATATAATTCTAATAAATTATTACCCTTAAAATAAATTTATTAGACTAGAATCCATATTTCACATGTGTCGGGAAGCATGTGATCATGTCAAACCGACTCATGCGATCTATGGTAGGTAAAACTATACCAATCGTATTCCTATCTGGAAAAATACGACTTCTAGATCGTCGGGACATCGGATATATAGTCCGTGCATATTTAGTCCCTCTAGTGCATTTTGGCCCGGTACCACCCGGTGAATAAATAATTACCAAAATAGATTGCACCATCCGGGACCTGGACAAACTCTGGCCGGTACCACCCGGAGATAATTCGCAGAGTTTTATCACCCTCCAGTTTCGGTTTGAACACGGACGTTCATAGTGTGTGCACTTACAACGCCCTATGTACCTTACACCGGAGGTGCCCCTAAGTGGGTTGCACTTACTAATCTATGATTTTACTAAGGGTTAAAATTGCCAGTTTCCTTTTTCAAAAACTTTGAAAAACTGGATCCAAACACTAACTGTATTTGTATCCTTTTATCTTTTAAAATAGTCATTCAAAAGGGCAATTTATATTTAACAACAATTACGTAAATTAAACAACCACGCAATTTAAATATAAAAAGCACAGTCATAGCCTAAACCCTTAAACTAATGTTGTTTTGTGAGCCAACACAAAAACAACGGTCTCAACCCTAAGTGACAAAAGCCTTCGTCTTCTGGCACTCCCACTGGCTCCGAGATCCATGGTCGTCATCTTGTCTCCGTCTTGATAAAAACTATCTATTACAAATGGGCTTTAAATGGCACGCAGGCCTCCCAACTATTCTAATAATTTAAAATTACAAGAAGGGTTGTAAATGGCACGCAGGCCTCCCAATTATTCTAAAACGGAAAAAAAAAAACACAACCACGGGTCTAAAAGGGTTCAGCTATGACTCAATATAATTAAGCGAATTAAAATACAACTGAATTTTAATTGGATAATTATAAAACCAAAATTTAATTTTAAATCAAATTAATTAAATTTAATCCTGAATCGTTCTTATCTGATAAAAACGATCCTTTATCTCAAAAGCTATCCGGAAACGAATCCTAATCTAGATCCGTTAATGATGAACGATTGGGACGAACAACGATTTTGATTACCACCGATCCGCCAAAACGTGGCCGTCGATCGGTGGTTTCTCTATCGCCGGCGACGACAATGACACGATCGTCACCGCCACCACCCGAAGAACCATCGAAACCCTACGGTGATCGACACCCCATTGCGGTGGTTGTCGACCACCGCCACCAACAAAACCATTCCCGCCATCAATTGCGCCGGCAACAGCGGCGGCTAGGTGCCACCACCATTGCCGCGTTCGACGGCCCTTGAACCGAAAACAGGCCCCGCCACCACCACGATCGGTGGTGTGGCGGTTGAACTCGGATAACGAAAGCAGTGGCAGCCACTGCCACCACCACCGCCGCCTCCGGTGGTTTTATTCAAATCGAGAAATCGCCGCTGCCATCAATTCGATCGACGATGGTAGCAATCGGCTACCACCGCCGTCGATTGCGGTATCCAGCAGCAACATCATCGCCGCCACCACCACAGACGGTGGTGTGGCGGTTGTTTTAATCTGGCCGGCGACAGCAGTGGCTCGAAACCACTACCGCCACCGTCGATTGTTATCGATTCCGGTTGCGATTACCACCAATTACCAAGACCGATCACCACCGCCACCACAAGCGGTGGTGCGGTGTTTCCTGTCGGCCGCCGCCGCAGCCACCAGCTGTGGTGCGGCGTGGTGGTTGGTTTCGTCGGACAGCCGCCGGCCACCACAACCTGTGGTTTCGCCGGTGGTGGTTTCCGATCCGTTTTAGGTTTTTCCAAAAGATTTAATTTTTAAAAAACCCGAATATGATAAAAATCAAAACTTTTCTAACCTAATAAGATTAACAACCTGATCTGCAGGTTTGGGAAGTGGCTCTGATACCACTGTTGGGAATCACGGGCTACAAAAACATGCACAGCGGAATAATAGAACCAGATTCCCAATCGAGGATCCAATCCCAAACATAACAGATACAATCAAAGGGTGTTTTCGATGGTTTACCTTATGTGATTGATTTTCCGGAAGGCTTGTAGGGAATACACCGCTACTGTCACCTGATTGAGAAATTTGCTAGACCACCACTTTGGATTACCCGAAAAACGAACACAATCCTCCTACCGGAGAAACTGGCGCCGGTTTTCAGAGAGAGAGAAAGGGAGAGAAAGTTTTCTTGGTTGTAGGATTAAAACTGAATTGTTATTAAACTGATACCCTTAACCCTTTATTTATATGGATAAAACTAAGCAGAGTTTTATTCCATATAAGATTCTTTGGTAATTATCTCCAAATATAATTTCCATAATTAATTCATCTTAATTAATTTATAAATAGTTTAACTAACTATTTATTTAAAACTTTCTCATTAAATAATTAATAAACATTTAATTATTTCTCTCACGTAATCCAAACGTTCTCACTTTGGCGTGCAGCGGTGTGACCTACTAGTGTCTTATAACATTGGACACGGTAACCCTGTTACTGTCTCGCACATAATCCTAACAATGAAACAGCTGCGGAGGCGGCGATGGTGGTGGTGGATACTATTACTATCGTCAAAACGACCATCACACCACCGTTCGTGGTGATGGTGGCGATTATGGTTGTTGACTAACGGGAAGCGGCGGTAACCGATTAAGAGCCACACCACCGTTTGTGGTGGTGGCGATCAATGAATTTGAAACCATCAAAAAGACGATGGCGGCCGTGGTTGCCATCGTCAATGACGATAGTGGCTCAGTTGTTGCCATCGTCAATCGTTTACAAGTCGATAACAATTGGTGATGATTGCTTGCGAAACACGAAACGATACACGGCGATTAGGGTTTTTCGTTTTTGGGTCAAGTTCTGTTATCAGGCCCAAAGCCCAGTTCTTTGGACCAAGTTATGGCCCAAAAGGGATCGTTTGGTTTTAAGCTTTTTTATCCAAAATTAATTTCTGTTTAATTTTTATCTAATAAAATTTGTTCAAACCAGTTGGATTGTTTTTCCGGTTTGATGAATCTTTTATAAAAATTAAATTCTTCACCTGTTTTTCAAATAGGCCTAATATTATGTTTTTACTATTTAATTAAAACACAAAGGCCAGTATTTTTTTTTTAAATTGGATCGATAAAACCAGCTTGATATGTTTTTGGATAAAAGGGAATTATTTTAGCTAATCATTTTTATTTATAAAAGTGTATTTTATAAAATTAGATAAAACTAATTTTAGTCTAAAATATTGTTTTCGATTTTTAAACAGTTTGTTTTATTAATTAGTTAAAACCAAGTTTTGCGATAATTAAGACAAGATAATTTTAACGGATCCAGGTTTATTTCTCGTTTTTACTATATTTCTTTTATTATATTGCTTGTTTATGCTTTATATAATTGCGTGATTGCTTGGATTTTATATATGCATTTCAGTTTGAGTATATATATATATGTCTATTATAGTATTTGCCAACCTAGACCCTTGACATATTCACGGGGAGGCATGCGTGCCATTTACAACCCCTTATGTAATAATGACCTTAGGATAGATACTTTTATTCTTTCGGGATGGCGAGGCCAGTGGGAGTTACTGAAATTCTTCCTCTTACCGGAGTTCTAACAAACATGGCGAGGCCAGTGGGAGCTACGCAAGTTTTGAAGCTTTTAGTGAAATAGGTCATTATTGGTCCCTAGGAAACGAACGTTGGCAAAAACTATAATTAGCTATTATGTGATTAATTATTGTTTAATTGCATGGTTGATTGATTATTTGTGATATCTTGCATGTTAGTAGTTTTAAATAGAAAGGTTATTTTAAAACTAGGTTGTATCACAAAAAAACATATAGGTTTTGTATTTAAAATTACTAGTTTTTCAAACTTTTCAAAACGGTAGTTTTTATTTTAAACCTATAGATGATTGTTTTATATAAAAAGGCAAGTTGACAAAAACAGTTAGTTTTAATCAACTAGGTGTGCTATTAAAACAGTTAGTTTTAATTAGCAAGTGATTTTAGAACAGTTAGTTTTAAAATTGCATGCATGTTTGAAACAGATAGTTTAAAACATCAGTGGCCTTTATAACAATCAGTTTTTCAAAAAGCCTGGAAGTAAAGTTTTTCAAAACCCCGAAAATCATAGATCAGTAGTGCAACCCATCTAGGGGCACCTTCGGCGTAAAGTACACAGGCGTTGTAAGTGATCACACATTCAACGTCCGTGTTCAAACTGAAGCTGGAGGGGTTACATAACTCTGCGAATTATCTCCGGGTGGTACCGGCCAGAGTATAGTGATCAGGTCCCCAAAATGGTGAGATCTATTTTGGTACTATTAAGTTCACCGGGAGGTACCGGGCCAAAAAGCACTTAGAGGGACTAAAACATGCACAGGTAGTTGCCGTGGTCCCGAAAAGATCTAGGAGTCATGTCAGCTAGACATGATTGGTAAAAGTCCTTACCTACCGAAATAAATACGGGTCTGGTGGAGCAAGAACATTACGCACATCAGGACGTATGAAATAAGGATCCTAGTCCAATAAATTGATCATTTAAGGGTTTATTGATAATTATTGGAATTTGATCTATTTACAGTTGCTAAAGACCAAAAGTTTTAATTTGTGTAGATGGCAAGCACTGTTACCAGCACTAACAATCTTTCCCTCCGCTCTATCCTAGAGAAGGATAAGCTGACCGGCTCTAATTTCCTCGACTGGGAGCGCAATCTGATGATTGTGCTCAGACATGAGAGGAAATGGTATGTCCTTGAAGAGCCACTTGGGGAGGCACCTCCGGCAAATGCTCCGGTTGCTGCCAGAAATGCCCACAAGAAGCACTCGGATGATCTCCTTGATGTCGCCTGTCTGATGCTTGCAACTATGAGCCCAGATCTGCAAGCAGGGCTCATAAATACAAATGCTTATGACATGATCTGCCAGCTGAGGGACATGTTCCAGACCCAGGCTCGTACAGAACGTTACGATGCCACAAAAGTATTTAATGAGTGCAAGATGATAAAAGGGACATCAGTAAGTGACCATGTCATGAAAATGAAAAGGCACTTGGATCATCTGGAGAGACTTGGTCACCCAGTTCCGTTGCAGCTGGCAACGGATACTATACTCAATTCACTGTCAGACGACTACAAGCCATTTGTGGTCAATTACAACATGAACAACATGGAGAAAACAATAGCAGAATTGCACTCCATGCTTAAGACAGCTGAATTGAATATGGGGACCAAAGGCAAAACCAAGGACATCCTGATGGTGAAAGACGGAGGGGTGAAAAAGAGAAATGGGCATGCTAGCACCAGCAAAGGAAAGGGACCAGTCCAGGCCATCCAGAGTGTACCCAAGAAAGGCAAAGGCAAGGGCAAGGGCAAGAAGGTTAAGCCAAATAAAGCTAGGACCGAGAACCGCTGCTTCACATGCAATGAGGTCGGTCACTGGAGGCAAAACTGCCCTAAGCGTCATGAAGCAGGTATGTAAACCTCAGAAATTTATGATTGCTTTAATTTGTCACTTCTTACTTGTTGGTTTACAAGTATACTGATACCTAGAGCAAATGACTATTGCAGGAGGTCAGAAGTGAAGTGCCTAGAAGTTGCTGAGGATCTTAAGTACAAGTTAATTTCGATATAAGTCAAGACTTTTTGAATTTATGTTTTAAAACAGTTAGTTTTGGATTTATGTTTTAAACAGTTTTTTGGGATAATTATATTTTTGGATTTATAATTTTATGGTTTTATTTTCAAAAGTTATTGTCTTGACATTGAAATATCTGATTGTGCTTAGTATTCTTAAATCCGTATGATCCTAGTTGTTGCCTTTTATAGTTACTTCAAAAATCTATTAAATTGAAGTAATTTGTATAAAAACTATCAAAACACACGAAATTCTACAGGAATGTGTTTTGAGAATAAAACATTTATGAATAATAGTTTTGTGATCAAATTTTATTAACTCAGATGGCGTTAATAACAGTATTTATAAAACTAGAAAGATTCCAAGTTCTGGAATTAGGATTTAATCAAATCCAGTTAAGTTTTATTGACTAATCAAGTTTGATCAAGTTTTATTATTCAAATGTTTTAAAAGGAGAATTTAGGATATTAACTCAGATGGCGTTAATAACAGTATTTGTAAAACTAGAAAGATTCCAAGTTTTGGAATTAGGATTTAATCGAATCCAGTTAAGTTTTATAAAAGAAATTCTCAAAGTTTATTACTTAAAATAGAATTGACAAATCAAAGTTTTGACTAAGTCAATGGTAAATTTTGAGTAATAGTTAGTTTTTATATAAGTAAGTGGGAGCCCAATTTATTCTCTATCTAGTCTAAGATAAAGAATAAAAGATACAATTATTGATTCGATATATCTCGGAATTCATAATCCAGATAGGATAAGAATTCATAAGATATAATTTACCTTTGTAGTCAAAAGGATAAAAGTTTCAAGACCCTTGAAACAAAGTAAAGTCATAATTGACTTTAAAATCAATAATAAAAGTGTTGGATTAAATATAGAATTCCAGTAGATTTGCCAGCATTGCAAATGGAACCTAATTTCAGGTAGAAATCATTCATCTACACAGCAACTAAGGAAAGTTGTAGTTTTACATATTCAGGAACTGGAAGTTAGTCCAGGTCTCCGAGTTCATGGAATATGATAAAAGTCTAGTTATTGTTTTAAGAGGTGTTTGCAAAACAATAATTAGCAGATACAAGTAGATCGTATAAACAGACTTGTATTATTTGGTTATCACTTTGATTAAAATGGTAAACTTTAATCAAAGGGTTTAAACTGAAGATAGGTGATACTTCATTTTAGACCAGTATTTAACAAATGTTAAATGGATATGATGAACGTTAATAAAGAAAAGACATTCAATCTTGTTATTATTACAGCGTGTAATATGGACTATACAAAATTGATTTCTTTATCACTTTTACAATTTTGCATGTTTTAATATATCCAGGAATGAAACTAGTTTCCAGTTTTCATTCAAAACCTGTCCGTGACAACTTATCATTGTGGGAACATGATAAGGTGTTAGAGTCATTGTGAACTTTTAGGTAGTTATGATCAGTTGCTGAATAACAGCTACAAGTGTTGTAGACTAAAAGTTGCACAGATATTTGATAGAGTAGCAAATATTGGACGTGATCCGCAGTTGAGATTACTTCTTGGAATCAGTCATAAGTAAGTCTCACAGTGGTTGTCCCTATTACCTGAGGTATCTGATTTAGTATCATGAGGACCACTGAATACTTAGTGCACTCAACCGCTACACCGTAACAGGGTGGCTATAAAGGGCGTAACTAGATTCAGCGGAAGCCGTGGTGTTAAAGGCAGATATGCAAGATGGGATTTGCACCTCTTCTCTGAAGAGAGATATTTCTGGGCCCATCTTGACTGACTGAGTATACTGATGAAGTGCATGGCCATGCCCAAACGAACTGATTAGTTCTTTGTCGTTTACCTATCAGTAAAAGTCGGATAGTCAAGAAAATAGAATCTTGAGTATTTAGAGTTGACACTTTCCAAGCTCATACTCACAGATGAAATATCGCGATGCAAAGGGAAAAGCCAAGATATACCCAATCAATGAACAGTAGTTTCATAGATACTATTTCCTTACGGAATGTTTATATCACCAGTCTGGGTATAAGAGTTCTTGTAACCTGGTCAGCCTAAGTGCCTGTCTAGGGGCCTCCTTAGGTCAGTGTAATCAAAGGCGGTATTGCCAACTTGCACAAGTGGGAGTCTGTTAGGGATTATGTGCAGAGTTGACAAACCAAGTAATTACACATCCAATGTTACAAGACACTTGAGGGTCACACCTGTGAGGACCTATAAATCGAATAAGTTAAATGAAACCCGGAAATGGGAAGTTAGGATTTATAATAGTGAATTATAAATCAGTTGGGTAATTTCAGTCAGAAATCCCAAAGTTGGAGGGTTATTAATTAATTAGAACATTATATATTTATTAGATAAAATAAATATATAATAGTTAATTAATAAGTAATATATATATTAGATAAATATATATATATAATTATCATAGGCAAATTCTTTTCCAGTAATTAAAGAGGGAAAAGATTTGAGATAATTATAATATGGAAACTGGATTCTATTCAAACTGTATTTTTCCTCCATATAATTAAGGCTTATGGGTTAAGGAAAAAGCTAAGCTTTCAATCAACTAAAAATCCAGTTCCAGTTTCCTCTCTCCTCTCTCTCTTTCCCGAAATCGGCGCCGCCACCGCCCTCCTTCCGGTCAAATTCCAGTTTTTGGTTTTTCAGCTTTCGGGTTTCAGGTTTCAGTTCTACTAGAGGAACATTCGTTGGTCGATCACCGGTGGACTAAATCTCAAGCAATCCAGGTAACTGATCTAAAACTGTTAGAATTAATTGAACTAGAAACGATTAAAGATCAATAAGTGTTTAAGGGTTTTTGCTTTATCGCTTCCGCTTGATAAGATCAAATCAGTGTGTTTTTGATCGTATGGGTTTTTTCAGTTTGATTGTTAAACCTATGAGATTTATCAAACCAGTGAGGTTCGTTAGATCTGTGTTAAACCTCGAGTCAGTTTGATCCGAGGATACCCATAAAAACCCAACATTAACCACATGTCACCACATCCTGCCGGGTTCATCACTAAGCAGCCATCTCCGCATCCTACTGTTCGTACAGCGGACCTTACTCCCAAGCCTGTACTATTCAGTGGCAATTATTCTACTGACCTGATTCAGTTACCCGATATACTGCATGTACCAGGACTAGCGATAGGGCTAATCTCTCTTACCCATCTTCAGGAAATGGGTCTGCTTATATCTTTTGATTTCTATGGGTGTGCTATACAGGACCCAAGGACTAAGCAAATTCTTGGAAAAGGTTATTGGTCAGATATACCAAACAAATTTGGTACGACAAACAATTATTTCCGAATCAATTTCACAACCATTTTTTATGTCTTCCAATGAAGTACAAAGAACTACTATTGATCTCTCAAGAAATGATGAAGAGTTTGTATCACCATCACCGATCGAAGACTACCAATTTCCCCCCACACTCGACACAAGTTGGGTTGGATTCAACCGATCAAAATAAAAACATAGAAATGAATGATGACAAATCCAAAAAAGTTGATCGATTACCTTGGTTAGTTGAAGAAGACAAGGTGCTTGCAATGGCGTGGGTTATGATTAGTAGCAATCCTGTAATCGGTAACGACCAAATAAAGTTCATCATCAACTCCGCGCCGACTTGGTTGAACATATTTGGTCGAATCGAGATTACGAGTGATCTATATTACTATGAACTATTTACTCGTACTTTTTTTAAAGAATAATATTTATGTAATGTTGCATATTTTTTAATCGTGGTATAAAGTTTATATGTGTGTTTTAATTGTTTTTCATATATTTTAATAAAATATATAGATTAAAAAGTGAAAATTAATATAAAAGTGAAAAATAATAAATTATATTTGAAATTTTTAATATATATGTATACATTTAGTTTATATAATAATTTATAAATAAGAATAAGAAAAGTGAGGTTTTTGTAAGAACCTACATTGTAGGATTTTAAGGAGGTTTTTAGTTTGTTGATGTGGTAATGATGTGGCAGGAAAATTTATAGCAAGTGAGGTTCTTAGAGGTTCCACCACTGTGGATGCTCTTAGGTATCTTGGATTTCTGTTTTTATTTTAAATATTTTGATTTCATATATCAAGTATTTTTTGGATGTTAATTAAGATTTTCTTTCTATATTTGTGTTGATGTTTTTGGTATATCAAAACCTTCAATCAAAACCTAAATAAAATTCTAAAAAATCAAAGTTTCAAATGTGTTTGGTGCAAAAAAGATCCCACTAAAACAAACCAAAATCTCATGTGTCTTTTGGATCGAGTGGGATCTCCATGGATCGAGAGGGATGACAGAATATATGTATATATATATATATATAGAGAGAGAGAGAAAGAGATAGGGCAAAGTCATAATGGGTCTCGTGGTTGGATTTGCTTTTGATCCATGTAGATTTTGGTTTCCTAGTCCATCTCATAGGGTGGGGTCTAGTGGTTGGAGAAAGGATGGGTGGACGAGATGAGGGATGTTGTTCACAACCTAACTTATGTCATGTGAGTGGTAGATAGTAGATAGATGAGAGAGATGAGATGAGAGAGAGAGAGAGAGAGAGAGAGAGAGAGAGAGAGAGAGAGAGAGAGAGAGAGAGAGAGAGAGAGAGAGAGAGAGAGAGAGA
>JARYMX010000678.1:0-12134 GCA_030169165.1 Centaurea solstitialis | reverse complement strand
ACGTTTTTAAATTTCATTGGCAAAGGGTAAAAAATTTTAGTTTCATAAAGGTGCAACCGTATCATTTTGGAGGGTGCCACCATATCGTTTTCAAAACTTATAAAGGGTGCACATAACAACCAAAAAAATTCTCAAAATAAACCATAAAGCCTAAAAGTTCTCTGGAAATCAACCGAAAAACCAAAATTCTCTTGAAATAAACCAAAAAACCAATCAAATTCTCAAAATCAATCAAAACCCCTAAAAGATTCCCAAAATCAATCAGAAACCCCAAAAAATTCTATTGATTCAACAACAAAAATCAAAAGAATCCATCGAAATCAACAAAAAGATACTTCAAAAATCTTTCAAAATCAACCAAAAAATTGAAAAAAAATCTTTCGAAATTAGCCAAGAACTTAATTATATGGTGCCACCATTTGATAAATGTTCTGGCTCTATCCCTGATGTATCATTTATAATCTATGAGGAGTTTTCAATTACAGACCATACAATTGTAACAAACTATACAAACATTATATTAAGAAGTAATATAGATATTTATTGACAATTTTTATGGTTCATTAGTTAGACTGAGATATATATAGAAGATGATAATATCCATTCATTGTGATCATGACTTTAAGTTAGGAAAGAAAATATAATGATATATTTATTAGATTAGACAAACAACTATGATTGACTGTATCATATAATTTAGAGTAAATTACATATTTGGTCCCTGTGGTTTACACTTAATTGCACTGTTGGTCCCTATCTTAAAATAATTATGAATTTGGTCCCTATGGTTTACAATTTCAAACGCATTTGGTCCCTTTGACCTGACACCGTTAAAGCCACCGTTAATTTGTTTTATTTAGAGGGGCAACTTAGTCTTTTATCTTGTTTTATATTCTTTTAGTAAAATATCTATATATATTATACAGCATGTAAACATTGGAAATGCCAAAACCATCAAAAAGTACTACCAAAACCATTAAATCATCAAAACCATTATAGATATAAGCAAAACCACCCACCATTGGAAACTATCTAAAATCCAAAACCACCATTGATATAATCATCATCATCGTTTACAACCTGCATCATTAGGCCATCCACTGTCGACCCACTGCAACCTAATGGTTTCAGCTGCCACATCAGCTTTCCACAAAACTACCCAAAACTACCCATTTCATCCACTGTCGACCCAATCCGTATTGCGGGCGAGATATGTGGAACTCGGCATTTGTGGTATATATGAACCGGCGGAACTCAAAGTTTGGTTTGGGTTTGTCGGCATCGGTTGGGTTTAGGTTTGTCGGCTTGAACGTTTCGTTTGTTTCGGAGTCTTTTGTGAATCCATTTGGATGAATAATGTGTAGAATAATTTGAGAATGGTATTGTATATATGGAATTGTAGAAAGGTTGGAAGATGAAGAAGAATGGTTTGAAAGATGAAGAAGAATGGTTGAAGGGTGTATGAAAAATGTGGTATTGGTTGATATATATAGTTAAATTAAATTGAAAAAAAAAACTAAAAGAGCCGTTGGGGGTGGGGTGTAACGGTCAAATCCACAACGGTTTGGAGAAACTAATTCTCCTCTACCCGATCACAGGCGCGGCGGTGTGGCTTCATGAAGCCGTCGGCTTCATCCGACCCGAAGGCCTACCCGTCCACGACAGTGGATGGCCTTATAAACATCCTCCAACTTTTTACTTAAATCTTCATCTTTTTCATAGTTTAAAACCTACATTCATCTATTCAAAACCTTTATCATCATCTTCATCTTTTACAACGTTCATCATCATTCATCTTTTTTTCAATATTTAGGCCAACATTTTCCAGTTACATTCCCAT
Organism: Centaurea solstitialis; assembly: GCA_030169165.1. Lineage (NCBI taxonomy): Eukaryota > Viridiplantae > Streptophyta > Magnoliopsida > Asterales > Asteraceae > Centaurea > Centaurea solstitialis. The sequence goes on along the minus strand of JARYMX010000678.1, from coordinate 10,294 downwards.
ATTCATTTCTTTTTCATTTATGTGTGTCTAGAAAGAGGTTTTGAACAAAACCCATTTTAACAAAGAATCATCTATAATCCCAAAATTCCCTAAATTCATCCAAAATCTCAAAAAATTATCAGAAAAAAACCTTAAACAAAATCCCAATAAAAAACACAAAATAACAAAGCTCCACATCAAGAACATTCAAAATTTTGAACCTTATACAAAGCCTAAATTATAAAGCAATTTATAAAACAAAAATCTCAAACAAATCACAATCAGAACAAAAAAAAAATGTGAGGAAAAATTGGTATTCATAAACATTTAGAAGCAAAAACCTTATACAAAACCCTTGCATCTTCAAGATGATTGGTCTCTTCCCTGTTCTTATAAATTTCCAATGTTTTCGAACCCTTTGGAACCAGATCTTTTCTATGTTGCTATTTGAAACCCAGATATTTTATAGATGGGGTCGTCGTGAAGGAACCTGAAGGAAGAATTGGAGTTTTGTGATGAGGGAGGGAGGGAGGAGGTGAACAGGTCACGATAAGAGGATCAATGAGGCAGCTGTGTGCATAAGTAACTTTGGTGGTTTGCCGGCGGTCATGGCCGGAAGAGATGGATGGGAAGCGGTGTATTGGTGGTACAAGGATTGATACAACTCAGATTAGGATCTTTGGTTATCCTTTTAAATAAAAAATTAAAAACTAAAATAATAATAATTTACATTATAGAATTTATTTTTAATGAAAAATAAGGAATATAAGTTAAATGAATAAGATACCCTTTTAATTAAATTACTTAACAGAATGATTTAACGGTGTTAAGTCAAAGGGACCAAGCGTGTGAAATTGTAAACCATAGGGACCAAATCCATAATTATTTCAATATAGGGACCAATAGTGCAATCAAGTGTAAACCACAGGGACCAAATATGTAATTTACTCTATAATTTATATAGTATTTAAAAAAATATTAAACAACATTCTATCGAGATATGATCATTTTTGACATTTTTTTAACAGCTTCGTCCTAGCGGTAGAGACACATGATTTTGACAATTGACATGTATCATTCCCATTTCCCAAGTCAAATTATCTTCACATACCAGACATGGCCTAACGAGCCAAACACAGTCTAAGGGAATTGAAGTTGGGGGGGGGGGGGGGGGGGGTTAAGTTTATATTTATTTTTGAAACAACAAAAAAGGGATCCGAAAGGGAAAGAGCTTCGGCTCCGCCAATTGAAAAAATGTCACTATTACATAATGTTATATTGTACCCTTAAATATAATCAGGTTGGTAATAAAAACCGGGTTATAAAGGACTTTTTAACGAGCTAGTTTAATAGTACCCTGTTTATATGAAATATAATCAGGTTGGTAATAAAAACCTGGCTATAAGCGACTTCTTTTTAAAGATTAGCGTAATTAGTACCAGGTTTATATAAGTTAACCGGGTTATATTTGAGGGTTATAAAGATATATATGACAGGACCCGGTTTGTTATAGCAACCTGGTACCATTAGTTGGGTAAGGAGTGGGCGCGTGCCATATAAAAGTATCCGGTTTCTTATACGAACCTGGTACCATTAGCTGGGCACTTGGGTAAGGCGCTTACCATATGATCCGACCCACTATTTTCATGTGTATCGAATTGCAGAAATTTGAAGTTTTGAAGCTCTATCAAATTGAAGCCCTAATTGCAGAAATTTGAAGCTCTATTGAACTCCATTCTTTTGAATTTGAAGCTCTATTGAACTCCATTCTTTTGAAGTTGAAGCTCTATTGAATTGAAGCCCTAATTGCAGAAATTTGAAGCTCTATCTAATTGCATTCTTTTGAAGTTTTGAAGCTCTATTGAATTGAAGCCCTAATTGCAAAATTTTGAAGCTCTATGGAATTGCATTCTTTTGAAGTTTTGAAGCCCTAGTTGCAGAAATTTTAAGCTCTATCGAATTGCATTCTTTTGAAGTTACGAAGCTCTATCGAATTGAAACCTTTGCATTGTTGTTCTCCATCGACGACTATGTTCTAGATCGTGTTCTCCATCGAATTGCAGTGAGGTTTAATTTCTTTTTCTTATGAACTTAAACCTCGATTAAATCTATTTTCACTAAATAGATGTTGATTTTGGATTACATTTTGTTATATTTACAAGTTAATTGTTGTGTTCATAACCTAAATTCATGATTTGTGCATTGTATATTATTCAGATCGTATGAGATTTAGTTGATTTAGCATATCTATTGGAGCTAACTGTTTGAATTTATGATTTAGCATATCTATTGTAGCTTATGGTCCATCCAAACATGTACTTGGCTTATAAGCTAGCTTATTCTTATTGTAGTTGTATTTTGATTAAATGGAGTTGATTATGTCCATAACCTATTTGCTAATTTTTTTGGTTTATCTGCTGATTTATGCATCATATGTGACTTGAATCGTATGAGATTGAATTGATTTAACTTTTATTACATTTAGAAGAGGTTGATGAACTTTGAGTTTGATTAAGTTTATTTTGTTTTCTGTTTGTTTGTTGATTGCTATTTAGAGTTTAGATTACTGTTGTTTTATAGAATAAAGTAGGAATTCATTGATGAACAGATGTATAATTGTTCATATTCAACCTGTTGACTATACAATTGATGGATTATGAATGAATTTGGCTAAATGTAAGATTTATGTACATTTGGTAAATGGTAACTAGTTGTGTATCATAAGCTAGTTTTTTTCCAATTATACTCATAAGGTAGTTTTTCTCCAATTAAACTCATAAGCTAGTTTTTGCGAAACATAATTTGTTTATAAGCTAGCTTATCAGCTACTAGGTTATCAGCTAGTTTGCCAAACATAGCCTTAGAGAATGTTTTTTACAGTGTTATGATTTCTCTTAATGTTAACATAGTAGATTATGTATATAGTTCCAATTCATGTTTATAATGCATGTTATTTTAACAAGTTGTTTTTGGGTAGATCAATTACTGCTTACTGTCAAAACTGATATAATAGTTATAGAGTAGCATTTTGAATTTAACATTATTTAATTACAATATAAAAGGATGTAAACTAATGTTATTTTTCAGGGGTTGACAGCGTGGGTACTGTTTCTGCATCACTTGTGACTTATGCTGCTATTCAAGACTTGCAACCAGACCTCATTATAAATACTGGGACTGCTGGTGGTTTTAAAGTATGGGTGTTATGCCGATTCATTATTATATAATTTAAACTAAATTTCGAGTCATTTGTTTGGTTCTTTATTTTGATAATTTCTAGAGCAAAAGCTCATGGTTTATAATCAGAATTATGGGGGATAATGTCATGTCATTATGTTCGCTGGGCTGCCTGCATGTCACTCAGAGAAGTTAAGAGATCTAAAGACTACTAGAAGTTTATAACACATACAACTATATATATACATAGAAATATTTAAAGAATACTTAGTTTATAACACTCATTTACATTGTTTATCTCATACAAGTTGATACAAGTTCTATTGAACAAGTGGAGAAGGAAGCTTCTATTGAAGCATCTTATGTAAAAATTTTAATTAAGACAAGGAGATGATAATTTATGTATGGGTTGAAGAATGCTGAATTTTCATCTCAAATTACTAAACAGGGAATACAACAACCTCTGTTTCTTAAAGGCTAGTTGTAGATAAGCTTCTGAAATGGAAACAATATATGGGATTTCATCTCAAAACACTATGCTATTTCTCAAAGGCTAGTTGTAGAGTAACTTTCATAATTTTTTGCAGGTTGAACTTGCGCATGGTGGGAGAGTTTCATCTTCGGTAGATCGCTCTCTAGGTGCTCAGACTATCGTGCTTCTCACGATCGACAGCCAACCGCCCCCCAAAAATTGGAGAATCGGTTCTCACACCACCATCGCGCTCCTCTAGCTCTACCACTGTCACCGACTCATATCTTTGCCTCTCAATTTTAACGAATCTGGTAACATGTTTCTCACTTTCAAGTTGCTAATTTATAATTTTCTCCTAACTAGACAATCTGCCCTAAATGTTTTCCCCCTAATTATTATTGACCAAATCATTCTTATTAGTAAGCAATCCCTACATTCTTATCATTGACCAATCATTCTAAACGAAACAATTTAGATGGGAGTTCCCACGGGTAATTCATCTTAGATGGTTTCGTTTTATTTATACATCTATAACTTATTCCTTTATTTCATGTCTAATACATCCTCTTTTTACCCAATTCAGTGCAATCAACAGAAAGCTTCATGGGAATGTGGGTATTATGTTTTGCACTATATGTTCAACTTTGTGATGGATCAACAATTACTATTCCCATACAAAGTATGCGTTGTTATATATGTTTTCATTAATTTATGTGTAGCACTTTTTTGTAGCAAAATAACAATGTTGGTTTTAACTTTCATCTAGCTACCATAGCATGATGAAACTCCCTTTCCTGAAAGGATGTTGAATGGGATTGTTGCGACGTGGGCTACACGATTTTCAAGTGCTTATCTAAAATATTTGAAGAACTAATAATTGGTTAGTTGCTTGTAACTCAACTTTTATAGCTTTAGTTGGTCTTTATTACAACCGTTGAAATTGGTAAATAAGAAAATCACTGTTAGGAGAAATGACCACAACTACATGGAAGTATATTTATCTTCTTTTATAAGTAACATAATGTTAAAGGTGCATGCTAAAAGGAATTTATGATTGCAATCATTGGTTTAGTTCATTTATATTTTTATTTATGTGACCTAATAGTGTTGCCGGTAAGTGAGAGTGGTGAGTCTTGTCGGTAACCGTTTGGTAAATGGCCCCATAGTGTTTGTTTAAGTATTAAAGTTTAATAGGAAAAGTTGCACATCTCATAGTTACATTTGCTTTTATAACCATATATTAGTACGCATCTTTAAAAAGTGAAATAGGTAACTAATAATTTGAAAATGTGATAAAGAAGAAATAGCATTGTGTTTATTTATTTATGATTGATTTTGCAGATTATTGATTTTCATAAGGAATTGGTTGTTTTTTGCAGTTGTTGCTCGAAGTTCCAGTTGCTCAAACTTCGTATTTGGCTTTGGATTTGGTTTTAGATTTGTTTTTGGATGTAAGTACGTGTGATATGACTAGTGTCACTATATTCTGGTGCTTTAAATATATTGAAATACTATCATTTTTGATTTATCAAAGATAAATTTGGTCCATTGATCATGTGTTCAGTTTTGTAATTTACAAATCATAATGTAGGTTCGATTTTGTAGTTTATAAATTAAAAGAACCTATGTAATTGTGTGGGGTTTGTTATTTAAAGTACCCATATAATTGTACCAGGTTTCTTATAACTAACCTGGTAGAATAATTTCAAAATTTACCCAGGTAATTCAAATGGTACCCATACAATTGTACCAGGTTTATTATAACAAACATGGTAGAATGATCCAAATGGTACCAGGTTGTTTAACCTGGTACCATTACAATTACAATAGACTTCCCCCTTAATAGTACCAGGTTGTTATAGTGGGTAATATTAGACTTTTAACCTGGTAGGATTAGCATTTATGTATTTTAATATAGTATTGTAAAGGACGTTAGTTTATATGACCAAATACAAAAGTGTTATATAAAAAGTTTTTAATTTTTCTTTAAAAGAAAGTGTCGTATTAACTAGTTATATAGGACACTTTGAGAAATGTCTTATAAACATATTTTTTAAATGACACTTGCATTTTTCGATTATCATCATACTTACATGATAAGATACAATAATACTAACCGAATTATCATTCGGTAAATAGATCCTTAATCTCTTGGAATACTATATTAAGAAAACATTTAAATGAAAGAAATTTTGATTATTCTCTCCTATTTCCTTTTAAGATTAAAAAAATAAACAATAAACCACATGTATATCCCCTTGAGTAGTTCCTGGTTCTTCAATTAAATACACCTTTCTTTTATCAATGAAACACCGTCAAGAGACTCACATGACCTTATTTATTATCAACCTCTTTTAAGTTGTATAAAAATTCTAAATGTTCACGACATCGATGTACATAATATCCATCACCCACCCGACCGTCTTAAATTTTTGAATTTTCCTCTCATCTTTTGGAATTTTTTATTTCCTTTTTAACATTAAAAAAGGTTATTGTTTACATTTGTTGGGCCGTTCCAGGTATTATAATATATTACATTTATTAGGAAATATGAACACTAACTTTTACCCAGTTATTTTCTAAAAGGGTGTTTTTCAAAAACATATTTACCATTTAGATGTTATTTCAAATATATTTATCATTTAGGTGTAGTTTTTAATTTAACTTTTGAATAAACTCTAATTTTAGTCCTTTGGGGTTTTATAAAAAGTTTGAAAGTGGACTTGAACCTTGATAAGTCAAGAAAACATCATTGTAGCCGAACCCCTTTCTCCCGTAAATTACCATCTCCAGCAAATTATCATCTCTGGCGACTTAATTTTTAGATCATCCAGGACAAAGAAAAACACTTGTATCTACTTCCTTATCCTTGGTTTTCTGCCTTCCACCTACTACTAACTTCACAATGGCTTTACGTTTGCATCCATATAAATAAATTCCTTAGCGCCATATAGGTTTTGCATCTACTCCCAATTCTAGAATCAAATTTTGTTAGGTTTTTAAATCAATATATATATATATATATATATATAACCTGGGGAAGGTTCAAACGAGAAGCATGTCAATTTTAAGATGAGGAGCAATCTCAGCCACTCATCTTGCGGCTATGATGGACGTGATCACGGAGGATTGACACGATTCATGGAGGGTAGAGATTATTAAAAGGGGGACTGGTCAAAGCCGCATTTATTGACCGAAATGAGTGGTTGAGATTGCTTCTCGCGTTTTCCTAAAAGGTTATATTTTTCGTATGAACCTCCCTCTATTTCTTTTGCAAAACCCAATCTATCCCCTGTTGGGAAATTGGCCTCAATATTTACCCAACAACCCAAGGCAATGAACAAATATAGAGAAAAATAAAAGACAAAAAGAAGAAGACAAGAACTTACGTGGAAACTCCAAAACCGGACGGGCCTCCAAAGAGAAAATCCACTATGTGAAAAATTGTTACAATCACACAGCTCTAAACTCTCAAGCCTCACCCAATAACACCCACACTCTCAAAGATTTAACTCACAACTTTCTACACTCTATAACAAGAGAACAAGAAAGAAAGAATAAAATACTTAAAGTGTATTTTATTGGGGATGCTTTGAAACCAAGGCCTTGGACCTCCTTTTATAGGCTTGAAGTCCCTTCCACCTTTCATTGTTCCACCGATGTGGGACAAACTTCCAAGACTTTTTTTTTATTCTAGCCAAAATTCCCAACATACTCCACCTTGGCTAAATAAAAGAAAATCTTCGCTGCAACACCGGCAACCATTGTCTGAACCGACAATCATAATTCTCAAAACAGAGAACTATCATACTCCACCATAAAAGAGTATCACCACTTAGAATAATCAATTCTAAGAATTTTACCTCGGCACATGTCGAAAAACTTGCTGAAAATATTTATGGTGCAACTTCCTCGTTTGGTTTACCTGGAAGTTCATCAGCCATCGACATAATCATGGTTCATGTTTTGTATCCTTGCCAAACCAATGCATATGTGTAAAAACGTGGAACCGCTAACATGAACACATCCCTTTTCCATGGTAAAGCGGGCAAACCATGGGGATGTTTTCTCCCATTTCTTAACAGAACTCATCGTCCCCCATGAGAATGGAGACATTGTCAGCATCTGATTTGGAGCCTTTCGCCGAGCCGACTCCACCTGGACAATTGCTCTTGACATGCCCAGACTCTCCGCACTTCCAGCATGTGACCTTCCCGGAGTTCTTCTTCTTCCCGTGCCTAGCCACCAAAACCGTACCTTCTGATGAAGTCATGCTGCTACCTTCCAATCTTTACTCCTCAGATAGGAGTTTGCTAGTAACATCTGCAAACTTCAGGGTCTCTTTCCCATACATCAGAATAGGTTTCATGTGCTCATAGGAAGATGGCAAAGATAATATAAGCCTCAACGCTTTATCTTCCTCTTCTACCTTAACTCCGATGGCCTCCAGTTCTGAAACGACATTATTAAGAACACTGAGATGATCTGAAATTTTTGTACCTCCATCCATACTTAGAGTATGAAACTGTTCCTTGAGATACAACCGATTTGAGATGCCTTTTCCCTGGTACAACTGCTCAAGCTTCTCCTAAAGCTCCTTAGCCGTTGATATCCCGTGCACGTTTGCAAGAACATTCTTTGCTAGACACAGACGAATAGTACTTGCCGCTCTCAAATCCAGATCTTCCCATTCTTCCTCGCCTTTACTGGTACTGCTTGATTCACCGCTGGAAACTGGTTTTCCCTTCAATGCCTTATGCAACCCGGATTGAATCAATACATCCTTGACTTGAACTTGCCACAAGCCAAAATTGATCCTTCCGTCAAATTTCTCTACATCGAACCTCATTGCACTTGAATACTTTGACATCGTATCGATGCCTCAAAAACAATATTGTATACTAGAACAGTGTCTTTAGCCTGAGTAGCACACCCAGAAATTCTGCACGTACTCTTACCACACACAATTCTACCGTATACAACTAACCAAGAAAATTTCTTTTCTGATGTGGAAGCTCAGACAAAGCTGCGACCACAGAGCATACTAAGAATCCTCTAACCCGAGACCTCCTCCAACACGACCAAGAGATTAATTCTTTTCTGATGTGGAAGCTCAGACAAAGCTGCAACCACAGAGCATACTAAGAACTCTCTAACCGAGACCTCCTCCAACCCGGAGCTCTGATACCATTTGTTGGGAAATTGGCCTCAATATTTACCCAACAACCCAAGGCAATGAACAAATATAGAGAAAAATAAAAGACAAAAAGAAGAAGACAAGAACTTACGTGGAAACTCCAAAACCAGAGAAAAACCACGGGCCTCCAAAGAGAAAATCCACTATGTGAAAAATTGTTACAATCACACAGCTCTAAACTCTCAAGCCTCACCCAATAACACCCACACTCTCAAAGATTTAACTCACAACTTTCTACACTCTATAACAAGAGAACAAGAAAGAAAGAATAAAATACTTAAAGTATATTTTATTGGGGATGCTTTGAAACCAAAGCCTTGGACCTCCTTTTATAGGCTTGAAGTCCCTTCCACCTTTCATTGTTCCACCGATGTGGGACAAACTTCCAAGACTTTTTTTTTATTCTAGCCAAAATTCCCAACATCCCCAACTTCGATATGCTTCTTCTACTTCACCAAATGAGATCATCGGGAAATTTTGGATTTTTTATTCGAACAAAAAAAACCAGATCTTTTAAGTTTGTTATCGGTGGTTGTATTAGTATATCCGGATAATTTTTATTCAAACTCAAAAGTTACCTTTAAAAACTACACTTAAACAGGGAGCTTTACCGGTATACCCAAAGTCCCACCCCCACTTTGCAACCATACCCCTAAAAGGCCGTTATAAGGACCGTTATACCAATTTCAGTCAAATAACGGGGGTTTGGGCCGTTATAACGGCGTTTTGGGCCGTTATAACGGCGTAACGCGCCGTTATATCGCCGTTATAACGACGTAACGGTATGGGTATATTGTGCAAAGTGGAGGTGCGTTATGGGCATATGAATAGTAAATAAGTTTGAAACAATACCTAAATGGTAAATATATTTTTAGAAAATATCCTTTTTGTCAAAAAGTCAACTTTTAAGAATATGGATATTTTCATTTTAGTCCCTGAAATTTGATACTTATAACATTTTTTATCCTTCATCTTTAAAAGCTACTTTTTTTATCCATGTAATTTTTATTTTCATTACAATTTCAATCCTCCATCCAACTTTGTTAAATTAAGTGCTTAATTCATCTAAAAAATATTTGATTAAATTACATATTTGGTCTTTATAGTAGACCATCTTTATATTTTCTTTTCCAAATCACATAATTCACATTTTATTATTCTTTTACTTTAATTATTTATTTTACGAAGACATTTTGTTTTATTGGTTAAATATTAACTATTATAACTTTAATAAAATAATCAAATAATTTCATTAAACTATTGATAAGTACATGATATTTATTTCCAAAGCTTTAGGTTAAAATCTCTTAAATTTCATATTTTTTATGTATTGACTTATTAATTTTATTTATTTATTTTAAATATCCATTGACATATACCCCCAACACACACATACATATTATCTACATGCTAACAATCACATAAAATAGACATCAACTGAACGATATACCTATTTTTGATTGTAACTT
>JARYMX010000677.1:0-12142 GCA_030169165.1 Centaurea solstitialis | reverse complement strand
TCCTTAACCTTCTCAAAAATTTTCTTCTCTATGATTTTAGCTAGTTTTTTATAGAAAAATTATAAAAAAAGTGAAAAAAATCATTTTTTAGGAACACTGACCCAGACCCACCCGTCTCGACCCAGACCCACCTGTCTAGACCCGCACTCCAAACCCATCTTTTTCTCTCTATCTTTTTTACCCCATCCGACCCGTTGACCGGACCCACGCTCGAATTGACTCCTATACTCATTTCAAAATTCACATATTAGCTCCTAAACTTTTAACATTTATTCACTTTATACATTTTATTTTTCAATATTTCAATTTGTGTTTTTAGTCGTATATTGTGTATTAGCTAAAATATGTTAAAAAAAATATGTAAATTACCCCATTATAAAAGTTTTTTTTTCTGGTATGATTTAAAGCTATACTATAAATTTTAGATTTAACATAAATATGTAATTTAGTTATTTTAGTTATGGGTATTTTTTATGTGGATAATGGTGATTTAATTCAAATGTAAACTATATATATTTAAAAATAAGTGAATAATATATTTTTACTAAAAGATAAAAGTAAGTGTTTACATCTATTCTGTGATTGTTATCTTTATCTACAATTATTATATATAAATTTGTAATTTTATGTACACTCTATCGCTTAATTTTAATCAACTTGTAATTTTTAAGTTTTTAAAAATTATGTATTAAAAAGCCGTATTTGATACATAAAAGTAGTTTTTGAGAATTTATCCTATCCTAAATGTTTTATAAAATATCTAGAAGGGTAAATTACACTTTTGGTCCATGTAATTGCCATTCATAAAGATTCTATCATAATTTAACGATAACCTTAACCATATTTCATATTTTTTTTTAAATAGATGAAATAGTTATCCTGATTATGTTTAATGGTTATCGGCTAATTCATCATCTTCTATTTAAACTCCCATTGACTACAAGTTGAAGATCGAGAAATTGGAGCTAATTCGATTAATTTCTATTCGTTCACGATGAAGGTAAGAATACTTACTTGATCCTCAACATTAATTATTATATCGTTTACGTTATGCATGAAACTAATTCTACTGAAAAATTCATGAATAATATGATTATGTATAATGTATTTCATTGCATGTTTTTTTTTTAACGACAGCTTAATTAGCTTGTTAGTATACACCTTAGTTAGATTGGAAACGCCTTTACCAAGGTTCGAACCTGGAACTTTTAATTTAGTTCAAGAGAATGACCCCTCTACCAGCTCCAGTTGGGCCGTATTGCATTGCATGTTGGTTTTTATGCGAAATTAGTTGAAATCAAACTCGATTTTGAGTGATTTTCGAATTCGGATATGACTTGTGGGTTTAGGGAACAATATAATTATGGTCAATTTTGGGTTTTTTGTCATAGAAAAATTCATGATATATATATATATATTGCATATTATTTTTTGGTGAAACTTGTTGAAATCAAACTAGATTTTGAGTGATTTTTCGAATTTGGATCTGACTTGAGTGTTTAGGGTTTAATCATGAATAATATAATTATAGTCAATTTTAGGTATTTTCACTGAAAAATTCATGAATAATATAAATATGTATTGCGTTTTTCATATTAATTTGTATAAGAAATTTGTAAAAATTAAACTCGATTTTGAGTGATTCTTGAATTTGGCTCGCAAGGAAGATGACCATGGAATACATATATAAATAGTTTAAATACCATCATATATACATATTTGTATATGCATACCTACATTTATAGATATATTATATACATTCCTACATTCATAGATTAAAGAAGATGCATGTATATATATATATATATTTATATATATACATTGGATTATATGAATCTTTTTTATCAATTCTATTTTCAGGATTACGAAATGTCGTGTGACTGCAAAACGAACGAAACTATGGGAGGTGAAGCGAATCCGGATACGGTTGTTGATCTCAATACCGAACAAACCAAGGAACAAATGTTAAGAACCATGGTGCCAACAATAGTTGAAGAGACTATAAAATCAGTGGTGCCAAAAGTAGTTGAAGAGATGATGAGAAAGATGCAACAAGATGAAGAAGAAAAATCAAGAAATACACGAGAAGAAGAGGTTCAAGTGTCGAAAATCCGAAAATTAATGTTCTTAGCTGCAAACCCACCTATATTGGGATATCGAGTGGATATCAATTCTTGGATTGTGGGAATGGAGAACATCTTTGAGAAGTGCAAGTGTTTTGATGATCGTGAAAAGATTTTCTTTGCTACATCTATGATGAGCGCAAGGTGGTCGTTCCGGTGGAGGGAGATATCGAAGTCTATGGGTAAAGACAAGATGAAAAGCTTGACGTGGGATGAATTCAAGCACATCATTACAAAAGATGATGCATGCTCGATCCTATAAACGATTCAAGAAGGGAAGGGAAGGGAAGGGAAAGTCTTGAGCACCTTGAAAAGGTATGATCTATTGTTTCTTTTTACTGATTTTGAGTTTTGAGTATTTCTTTTTGTGAAAGTAAAGAAAGACGTTTGATTGTAACAAACATTTAAGGTGTTGTTTTTTTTTTAAGTGATGTTGAAGACTGAATCTGTTTCCAATTCTGAAATTTAAGTGATGATGCTGAAGGTTGAAAGTGAATTTTATAAGACTGTTTGTTTTTTTTAAACTGTCAAACGTCTGAATTTGATATTTAAGGTACTATTTTGTTAAAAATCCAAATTCATTATATCATCCAAACATCATACTCTTTATGACAATACTTAAAAATCCAAACATCAACTATTTTTAAGATCATTATATCGTCCAAATATCATAGTCAAAAATCCAAATTCTAACACAATTCTTAACATCTAAATATTGGAAACCAACTCAGTAAGGTTGTGAGGCTTAAGCTCTTTTGGATATTACTTTAGAGATATGGGAGCCCAAGCTCTTTTGGGGTTGGGTCTTCCAATTCCAAACCCGATATTTAGTAAGTGAAGGAAAAGCCCGTTCTTTTTAACGAGCTAGGTTGCGCTTTACGGTTGAAAGAGGGCTCGATCGAAGTTTTCTAGGTCAAGGCGTGATCGAAATTTTCTTGATTGTGGTTTAATTTTGGTTCGGTTTGGTTTTTGGTTTGGTTTTAATAAAGATAATCATGTAAAATATTAACTACAGGTACACGGCCGTTCCCTGTACAAAAAAATTAAATGCATCCTTAACATTTTAATTAATTTTTTTATTGATCAAATTATTTTTATTATATTTAGCAGCTTGTTTGACAGCAAATCAACAAATAACTCATCTTTGATTTTGAAAAAAATTGTTCATTTTCTCTTTCTTTCTAAAATTAAAATTAAAATAATAATGTTATTATATTAGTATGGATTTAAAGTTTATAGTAGATTTTTTATTTTATTGTTAACTCTTTAACTATCATTAATCTATTGTTACGGAAAACGCTATGTTAGAAAATAAAAATTGTTTGAATTTAAAAAAAAAAATCTAAAATCTATTAAACATTAAATTACAACTAATATTATTAAAAAAATTATATCATCCATTTTACAATTTATATCATCTATTTTGTAAATTCTTATTAGTATAACACTTTATAAATTTATCAAATAAATTCGTTTTTGAAAAACATTAAAAAAAATATAACACATTATAATAAAATATATTACAAAATTAAAATATCCATTTAATAAAAATTAATATAAATAGTTAAAACATATAAGTAGTTAAAAAAGACATAATTAATTTAAAAATATGAAAAATCATTCAAGTTTTGTAAAAAAAAAATTAAGACATCATCAAAAACATTATAAAAAATATAGCACATCATAATAAAATATATTACAAAACTAAAATTTTATATTAAAACATATAAGTAGCTAAAAAGACATAATTAATTTAAAAATATGAAGAATCATTCAAGTTTTGTAAAAAAAAAAATTAAGACATCAACAAACAAAACAAGGGGCCTGAGGAATTCGTACTTGGGCCTTGGGCCACCAAAGACACACGCAGAATTACAAGTGAAGCGCTAACCACTGCGCTTACCATAAGAAAAAACTTATAAAATATCCCGAGGCCCCCGCCAACTTGTGCCGTAGAAACTAAAATTATTTTTTTATACACAGTAATGGATAGGATTATTTACTTAAATTTTTTCCAACCACTAAAATGTTGTGAAGCGTTATATTTTCTAATGAAATTTATCTTAATTATTAATTAATTTGATGAATAGTTTTTTTTCAGTTAATGTCATTTTTTAATAAGAAACATGTGCGCAATAGACATCATGATTTATATTCTTGACTCAATTTATAGTTAGTAATAGTTCGTTGTGGGATGTTTAGGTTTGCTTATTTAAGGTTTTTTTTTTTGGAAAACGTTTATATAGGTTTTGTCTAGACTACATTTTTAAATAATTTAAAAATTAAACTGTCTGACACTAAGTCTAGCGTTGCGAACACCTAGACTTAAACGCGGGAAGATTGGATATTCCATCACATCTCTAGGCCTTTTTTGTGGTACGCCACCACCATTTTGGTTTTATTTAAGGTGTTTACTAATGTTATTGTAACAGTAATAAACACTTTGTAGTGTTTGGATGAGAAAAAAATAAAACTACTTATCCCTTGTTGGGAAAGGAGATATGGAGTTGTTTTTTTTTTTTTTTTTGAAGAGGTATCCCAGACCACATTGGGCCTAGAGTAATCCTTAGCAATTTTGGGCTAAAGCCCAACTGTTAAAGCATGCAGCCCGGGGTCGAAGCGCCCGTACCTCTAGAATGCGTCCCCCAGGGGTCAAACTTGGGTTCACCACTATGTAGTGCCCAAACCTTACCACTAGGCTAACACTCATTTGGTAAGGAGATATGGAGTTTTTTAAAAGTACTTTCATTCTAGCTTATTAACGCGGTTTGGAGCCATTTTAGGCGACTAGAAGTGATTTTCCGCGGAGATCAAAGCCAATTAACGCTGGAAAAAAATTATGAAGTGAGAGATTGAAGAAAATCAAAGCTTGTTCGTGGGCATTACGATTCAACAAAAGGGAGTTTTACATTTCTTGTTATTTGGTTCAATAGACCAATGTTTAGTTTGATTTTCCTTCTTGTCGCTTGTATTCTAACACCTCCAACATAAAACTAATCTTTAGATGTTGGGGATTGGAGGAACTTTCTAAACATATGAACACAAAATCTTGCGACTTTTATCAGTTTTCTAATTAAATCGATTTGAGCTTAAGTTAAATAAGCCCAAGCTGAGCCCAAACTCGGGACTTTATGATCATAGGAGGAGCCAAGATTTTGCTATAGGAGGATCACCAAGTGTAGATAGGATTTGTCTCCCCTTATTGCTTATTTGCCTCGTTCCTCCAATTGGTCGCCTTATGCCATCTTGATAATTTTTCAGGTGATGCTATTATCATTTTGGTCAATTTACAACTGAAAAACCAATTTACAACAAAAATAACGATCATAACTTATTAGGAGTCTTCAGTATTTGTTAAGTTTTAGGTTCATGTAAATAATTAAGTCGAATATTTTTATTGGCAAAAATGATACTATTAGACGAGCTCAAGCTTAGTCGAGCTTAATCATAAAAAATGATTATATTTATAGAAAAAAAAGAGAAAGATGTTCATCTTTCAATTTAATAAAAAAAACCCCTCTAAATTTCAATAGTTAACTATTTTCGGTAAAATACATCGAAATTATTCTTTTTTAAGAAAAATTACTTAATAAATATAATAAATATTTTTATAATATAATTAATATTGAGTTTTATTCAATAAAGTATTTGTAAAGCTAAATGCATTTTTGCCAACTGGGGTTAGCTCAGTTGGTAGAGGGGTCATCCTCTTGGAGTAGAAGTCCCGAGTTCGAACTCGGGCAGAAACGTTTCTAATCTAACTGAGATGTATACTAACAACTAACTTGCCGTTAAAAAAAATGCATTTTTCTTTAAAAACTAGATACATGCCCGTTTGTGTTGTTGCATGAATTATCGATAGCGGGTATTCAAAGTAATAACATTTGAGCTTATTCTGTAGGTTTTGATTTAATGATTGTAATGGTATAATTTATAACAAAATATTTTTTTAATAATTATAGCTAATATAAGATAATATATATTTTGCCTTCACTTTAACACACGAAACATGCAGTTGTTAGCTCAAAAAACCAATTCCTACGAAAATTGCAAATCATATGTACCAAATCCATAATTACTTAAACTTAGGAACAACGATATCCTTGAAACTACCAAATCACATGGATCAAACCTGTAATTTACTCCAAAAATTATAATGATATAAGTGATAAAGATGCAATGCGTTATAAATTGCAAACACGGAAAGGTAACCCAATTTTTTTTTTTTTTTTTTTTTTTTTTTTATAAAGGATCCAATTTATCAAAACACATAGATCACATGGACTAGTTATGTACTTTACTCTATTTAACTTAAGTTTTATTATAATTTAGATTTAAAACAAGAATGTATTTTATTGTAGTTTAATTATGAAATGTGTCTTATTAGGTCTCAATGGATTGTTTACTTTAATGATAATTGGATTATTGATATATTTTTTTGAACGGCAAGTTAAACACATACATGTTCTAGTGGTATCAGGTCCTTCAATTGGACAATCCCACTAATTCGTTGTAACCTGGTCCAACATATAGTTGGACAATCCCACTAATTCGTTGTAACCTGGTCCAACATATAGTTGAACCTGACCAGTAGGGAAATGGATCCCATAGATTGGATCCTTCCATACCGGCCCAGAAAGACTAGGTGCAATATCTTGATATCTCAGAGATGTCATTCATAGGAATCGAACCCTGGTAGTGTGTTTTCACCCCACAACCCGAGGGATGTTTCTATCCAACTGAGCTACCATCCTTTGATGACTATTGACATATTATATTTAAAATTGATGACTATTGACATATTATATTTAAAATTGAGGAGATAATATATCTATATCTTATAAGATTAAGAGTGGGCTTTAGAGAGCGCGTGGAGAAGTACGCACAAGCGCGTCTTTCAGCAATTCTCTCCACTCGCAAGCCACACGGCATTCTTTTCAATCGACAGGTGGTATACCCTTCTTCCCCAATTCATTCAAATCTACAGACACCATCCTTGATTTACCTATCTCCTCTCTTCTCCCACCAAATTTCTCTCTTAAAACCCTAGATTGGAGTTGGCCTGGGTTGGGGCTTCAAGGTATGGAAGAAAACTTATGAGGAAGAGAGACAACCAATCTGTTTGAAACACCAAGGTTATCAGGAACAAGGTATTTTGCGACCCTTTTAGTCTCTATTCTTGTCATGTTTTACATTATACATGCATGTAGTTACAAAGAACTTTATGTCAAAAATGAGATGAATGAAACAAGCTAGGAGAAATGGTGTTGGTGAAGGATACATAGTGTGCTGAATGCTCATAAGCTTCAAGCTAACTGCAGGGTGTGAAGCAGAATGTAGTTTTGTGGCAAGTTTTGATATTTCAACATTTTCTAATTCTCACTTTGTTTATAGAGTATTAGGCTTCTTTCTTCTGCTTGTCAATGATTCAACATTAATTAACTAAAGCCTCCTATTCCTATATATAGTAGTAATGGTCCTTCTCCCACCCTTTTTTAAAAATAAGTAAATAAAGTGTTGATGGTCACCAATCTCATTGCAAATTCAAAACCACTATTTCTGTGATAAAATAGGAAACAGAAACATCACCGTGATCTGATATTTTGGTGCTGTTTAGCATCACATATGAATCACTTAGAATCTTGTTGGTAATTTACTTGAAATGGATCCCATGAGGAAGCTATTTGTTCAGATTTAAAAATACTTTTTAGTGTAAATTTCTTCATAGCTAGGCAGATTTCAATGTTCAGATTAGATTGATGTATATTTTTTTTATTAAGAGTAAACATGCAAATGTTTAAGATCAATAATGGTTGATGGTGGCAGAAGCTCATGACCTTTGCTATCCAGTCTTTCTAATCTGCCTCTGATAAAAGCCCCAGCCTCACTGGGTTGCTTGGAATATGCATCTCCTACTATACTAGCATAAAAGGAATTGTGTCCCTAATTCGCTGGTTGGTACTCCTGAAAAATGAAGGTAAACCCTTATGCACTATTCATGATGAAATAGTTAGTTTCTATGTCTACGCAAAACCTTTTCTTCCTACATTCTTCATATTTCCAGCTGTTACTCGTTAATTTTGATCGTTTAGCAAAACAGCTACAAAGAATACATGAAACTGAAAGCTAAATATGAGTCTCTATGGAAATACCAAAGACAAGTAGTTTGTGTGTAAAAAAGATTGAATTTTTATGAGTCTAACAAGGCTAAATTAACAAGAGTTGTATTTACTAAACCTTGAATCATGATCAATTTACATGCAACTTTTTGGGGAAGATTTGGGGCCACTAACGGAAGCTGCTTGAAATCAAACAGCAGAGCAAAAATCGAACAACTTAAATCAAACAGCAAAATCGAATCGATTTATAGTTGATCTAACAGCAAAATCATTTGAATAGCCCAAATTTTTTAAAAATTTAGCCCAAAAAAAGGTCCATGATGTAACCGATATTTCACCACTGATATTTTCCAAATGACTGATATCCGATATATCACCGATATATCGCGATATTGACTGCATAGCCCATGATGTAACCGATGTTAGTGCTTTAAGTTAAACCATCTATGTCCAAAACAATTTTAGTGGTTAACATGTCGGCTGCTTTATGTTGGATAGCTTGACAATTTGATTTACATCCTCATGTTATTAATCACTTGAATAATAGCTATGGACTTGCAGTTGCTATATGTAGTCTTCCTTGCACTCTGTTGGATTTGTAGAAGATAAGAGCTCATTTTCTGTTTTCTAGCTTTACATATGCCCCCATTTTTATTAAATACTCCTGAGCACATTTGTTGTCATCATCAATCAGCACTAAATTATCTATTTGTTGGTTCTAAATGATTTCAAGCTACTACAATGGTTTAAATCTATTTTCGGAATTCTTTGATTTTCTAATTTTCTATTTTCATGTGTTGAACTCTTGAATTTAATGGAGGTTGAGGTTGAGATTGGTTTAATGGAGCACATTCTTTTATTTTGTTTTTGAGGTTTCTTTTAGTTTAAACAATTGCAGGCTTTCTTTAGGTATTTCTTGGATCAGAGTCTTTTATCTGGGAAAGGATCAGACTTATAAGGTGAGTGTTCAGTTTTATTGTTTTTTGTTATTGAATACAGGTGTGGAATGCTTATATGATTTGTTCTTTTGAGTTCTACAAATTGTATCAAAATACAAGGCTGGTTATCTTATATTTACAAGTTATTGAGAATGGCAAATTGAGACGTGGAACTTAAGATATTGCTTAGGTTCATTTTTAAATATTTCATTGATCTTATTTAGTTAACATATGACCAAATAAAAGCAAAGTAAATGGTTTTTCTTTTGATTTCAGTGAACGGTGCACTAGAAAAGAATCAATACTAAAGATAGAAAAGAATCAATATTCAATACTAAAGATATTATGGGGTCGTTTACTATAGGCACTTACCCAGTAAGTGCTTGACGGATGACTTTTACCGGGTTATTTACCTTGTAGGACAACGTGGGAAGGGTCAAGAATCTGTCCCGCTAAGAACAACGACGAGGATGGAGAGTCTTACCCGGTAAGTAATGTTGACGACTCTTACTAGGTGAGACCGGATAAATTGTTACGTATGATATCGTTTTTATAGCTAGACTACCATCTTACATGGTAAAGTAAGTTAGAGTGTTAACTCTTATCAGGTAAGGGTTGGGTAAACGGTCCCCTAAATGGAGGAATTCCCCAATATTAGGTAGATTATAAACTATTCGGCTTGCTTTGAATTGTCGTGGTGTATGGGAAAGATGATTTCTAACTATGCTTGGTTGGGAAAAAGGAAGGATGGTATGGTCCCAAAAGGGACTCGAGAAACCCACTAGAAAGAATGGGGTCATGCGCTCCGTCATCTTCGACTGTTGTTTGGGTGTTTTATAGTCGCTTATTACTAAATTCATCTGCTTTAATTCTTATGTACATGCACCTCTTTCATATTATGAGCATAAACAACTATGGAATTATTGGGATGCACTTTGGGCTTTACCTTCCTCTTTCTGGAAACAATGAATTTTTGTGTGTTACAGTGTTAGGCTTATAGTTTTCAAATTGTCCATTGCATCGGCAGGTTTTGTTTCTTTTGTCTTCCTTTTCTTTATTGCCCATTGGTCTTGTTATTTTTGTTGGTTTAGAATGGATGAAAATATAGTATGTATTATTACGCTTTCTATTTAGAAAATATCATATTTGTGCAAAAAAGCCATTCAAGAGTATTTATGTTTGAAAATTTTCACTTTCAATCGCATATGATTCAACACTATGACGTTCTCTGGTTAGATTCAACACTATAACTTTCTTTTTGGAGTAAAATTGTCGTCTATTAAGACGGTGTCGTATTCAATAATTTACCCGGTAAGCGCTTATAGGGTAAGAGTCTTCCGCATCACTTATCAGGTAAGAGTCTTCACTGTCACTTATAGAGTAGGGACTTCGATCATTGTCTTCCTCTTGCCGAGTAAGATTCTCAATCATGTTTGTATTCTACCGATAAGGTAATTTAACCGATAAGTGCTTACCAAGGGAAACGTTTAGTAAACAATCTCTTAGTGAATGGAGAGGCGATTGAATCAATGAAATTTTTAGGGGCTGTTTGGTTCACAAAATTTGATGAATTTGGAGTGATAAATTTCATTGACCAAATTTCTTGATGATGTTTGGTTAATGGAATGACTCCGACAGAATCTTTTGAATTCCATAATTTATAAAAATTCATCATTCATTGGTTTTACGTGAAGAAATTGAATTTCAAACAACTAAACTAATGTCAAATTTCATTCCAATTCCTTTAAAGTCAACCTACCTTTTTTGTAAAAGTATCTTAGTTCGTGGCCACAAGTTTTTAAACGCCTGGATTTAAACCTTGGGTAGATGGGTTACTGTCGTAAGCTACTAAAAGACATTGTATAAGCACCTATAACGGGTTCCACATTCGATTATCTACATTTTTGTATTACGTTTGCAACTACAACATTATACTTTACCATACTCGTGGGCATGGGCCGTCTAAGGACGGCGAAAACCTTGCCTAGTATTAATAAAAAATAAGGGGTTTTATCTCAAATTTTCTAGTGTTTATGATTAATATTACGAATTCCAACATTGAATTTTGAAATCTTAGATTTTAAATAAAATGGTTATATATTTGATTACTATTATATGAATTTAAATATGAAGTTTTAAAAATATCTATTCATGCATAATGAATTTCTACTCTGTGACAGATATTTTATCTTAAAATATCAGCTGATATGGTTTCAGACTAAAAAATTATAAAAATTCTTTTTTTTCTGGTATGTTTTGAAGCTATATTATAATTTAGATTTAACATAAATACGTAATTTATTTAGTTTTAGTTATGAGTTTTTTTTTTATGTAAATAATAATGATTTAATTTAAATGTTAACTATATTTAAAAATAAGTGAATAATATATTTTTACTAAAAGATAAAAATAAGTGTTTATCTGGTAGTATCCATTCTGTGATTGTTATCTTTATCTACGATTATTATATATAAAGTTGTTGTAATTTTATGTACACCCACCCTACACTTATATTTAATCAACTTGTAAAATATGTATTAGAAAGCCGTATAAAGTTGTTGTAATTTTATGTACTCCCACCCTACACTTATATTTAATCAACGGCAATTGCTAAATACACCCGACTTTTTATCAAATGCACCCAAAAAGTGAATGCGTCATACACACACATGTCAACGTCAAAGGCTACTTTTTCAATTCCCAATGCTATTTTTTCAATTCCCGATGCACTTTTTGGGTGCATATAGCAACCCCCTTAATCAACTTGTAATTTTTAATTTTAAAAAAAAAATATGTGTTAGAAAGCCGTATTTGATACATAAAAAAGTAGTTTTTGAGAATTTATCTAAATGTTCTATAAAATAATAATGATTTAATTACTTATAAGTAATCTATAAAAATAGTTAGATTAAAAAGATACAATCTTTAAATTTCAAAAATATTAACAATGGAGTTTTAAATA
>JARYMX010000676.1:0-12162 GCA_030169165.1 Centaurea solstitialis | reverse complement strand
TAATAATTCCATATAATCCGATCAATCCATACGCTCCCATTTTTAATAAATTCCGGCTAGAAGCATACAAGTACTGTAATGCGCCTCTCCGTGGGTATCTGGTAACCATGTATGTAGGGGTAGAATCGGTGATTTGACAGCAAAAGCAATAAAAAATGCAATATATAATATTTATTTCCAAAGCCACAGGATACGACTGATTAATGATGTTTCAAAATTTAACGTTGGTTCATTAGAACCATATAAACCGACACCCAGAACTCCCATTAAGAGAAAAATGGAACCTCCGCCGTGTACAAAATAAATTTGTGGCTGAGTACAGACGTTTCTTTCCTCCCCACATGGATAGAAGTAGATAAACCGGAATTAATTCTAATTCCACATGATGAAAAAAAGTAAAAGGTCCGAGAAGAAAATGATCCTATTTGACCACTGTACATGCTACATCAAGAAATGGAATAATCGAGAATCCGAGTAACAGGCCAGGCCGCTAAAGTAGCTAAAGTAGTGATAAATTCCTGTTAATAAAACGGGTCCTATGACAGTCCATCTATTCTAATTTCAACGGAAATCAAAAAAAACGATCCATTTATGTCCTCTACTAGTTGGATTAATGGATCGTCCAATTGGAAATGATAACAGAATGCATAGGTTGTTAGAAGAAGTTCTAACATGCATATACATATTGTATACCACCTAATTACCCTATTTCCTTTATGTGGAAGAAATAAAATTAAGGAACCCGCAAATATTGGTAAAACTACAATTATTGTTAACCAAGGAAATTTGTTCGTGGTAAAGACAAGATACACTTGGACCAGAAAAACCCGTGCTCCAAAATATTTTCTTTTTGGGCACAGGTTTTGGCGGTAAAAAAATAAAATGGACTCAAGTAGGGTTTTCTATAACGTATTAATAAGCTATACCCATGCTGCGGGTTGTTTCATGCCATAAATAAACTCGAACACTCAAGAAATCCGTTGGGCAGGCGGATTCACATCTCTTACAACCAACGCAATCCTCTGTTCTTGGAGCAGAAGCTATTTGTTTGGCTTTACATCCGTCCCAAGGTATCATTTCTAATACATCCGTGGGACAGGCTCGGACACATTGAGTACACCCGATACATGTATCATAAATCTTTACTGAATGCGACATTGGATCTATCCATTTTTGAACGTGATAAAGTTTCAATCTAGTAAATTTATAAATGAATTATATATTGAAATACTAGATGAATCGATGAGTTCTCCGAGTTTTTTTATTAATCTATTTCTGGATTGACAGTGCCAAAATACTTTGATTTCTTATGTTTGTGATAACATGATAATACCTTACGTGCCAGACGTGCTGATTTGAATTAATTTATGAAAATTATAATTTATATGATAATATTACTTATTCAACAAATTCGATTGATTTATCCGAGTTGATTTTCTGTTACGATAAATTGATGAAACAATAGCGAGTCCAATAGCGGCTTCAGCAGCTGCAATAGCTATAACAAAAATGGAGAAAATGGCTCCTTTTAATTGACGACTATCAAAAAAATCAGAAAATGTTACAAAATTGAGATTAACCGCATTTAATATAAGTTCAAGACACATAAGAGCCCTAACCATATTTCGACTTGTGATCAATCCATATAGACCGACAGAAAATAAATAGGCACTCAAAACAAGTACATGTTCGAGCATCATTAACCAACTCCTTATCAATCTCGATTCATTTCAATATGAACAACAATTTAACCAATTGGATTGACTAGAATATAACGAGTAATGGAATAAAGAAATATATTGGGAATAGATAGAACTAATAAAGAATTTCTATTTTATATACAAAGTCAAATAGAAAAAAGGAAATGCATGTGATAGCTCATAACAAAGTTTTTTTATTTCCAGTTCTACAGAGTTATTATTGACGAGCTACAGCAATTGCGCCGATTAACGCAACTAAAAGAATTATTGAAATGAATTCAAACGGAAGAAAAAAATCTGTTGATAAATGAATCCCAATTTGTTGACTATTACTTATCAAATCTTGCTCTACAATCTGGTTTGCTTTTGTAGTCCAAATAATGCCGTACCATGACGTATCGGGAATAGTAGTAATTAGTGAAACAAAAAGACTTGTACAGATCACGTAAGTTACTCCATCTCCAACGGTCCAAAGATGGAAATCTTTGGAATATTCTGAACCATTTATAAACATCACAGCAAAAATGATTAAAACATTTATGGCTCCTACGTAAATAAGGAGCTGCGCAGCAGCTACAAAATGGGAGTTCGATAGAATATAGAATAAAGATATACAAACAAAAACCAATCCCAACGAAAAGGCAGAATAAATGGGATTGGGAAGTAATACTACTCCCAGACTCCCTAATATAAGACCCAATCCCAGAAAGACTAAAAGAAAATCATGTATTAGTCCAGGTAAATCCATTATATATAAAATAAGAGATAAATAAATCAAAATCTTTCATAACTTTATTGACCCGGTCAGGAAAAAGAAGTAACTCTACTTTTTTATAATAGTTCTTAACTATTAAATTTAAAAAATTCCATTTTCATGGATATGAATTGATGTAGATATAGTTATTAGCCTAATCTCTCGAAAGAGTAATTTGAATCTATATATTTTCAAATCCTCAAACTATATAAATATATTTTTAATATAAATTAAAACACGATTCTCACTCCCTAATCAATATAATTATAGTTATTCACCAAACAAAAACCCTCGTTTTTTTAGATCAAAATGAGTTTAGATCAAAACGAGTCATTAATCGGGAATTTTTCTTAAGTTTTTATTTCAGGCAAATTAAAAATTGTTCGAATTGTGTAATCGTCAATTACTGACATTGGTAACCGACCCAAAGCAATTTGATTATAATTTAATTCGTGACGATCATACGTAGAAAGTTCATATTCTTCAGTCATTGATAAACAATTTGTTGGACAATACTCAACGCAATTACCACAAAATATACATATTCCGAAATCAATACTGTAATTAAGCAGTCGTTTCTTTTTAATATCAGTTTCTAATTTCCAATCAACAACGGGCAGATCTATAGGACATACACGAACACATACCTCACAGGCAATGCATTTATCAAATTCAAAGTGGATTCGGCCGCGGAAACGCTCGGATGTGATCAATTTTTCGTAGGGGTATTGAATAGTTACAGGTAAACGATTCGCATGTGATAAGGTAATCATGAAACCTTGACCAATATACCTTGCGGCTCGTACTGTTTGTTGGCCATAATTCATGAACTCAGTTACCATAGGGAGCATATCGTGAATATCTATAAAAAATTGGATACTTATTTCTTTCTCTTGTTTGACACAAGTCGCGAATATAGAAGTATTCTTTTACAGTGAAATAAGTTGGGAAGAAGTTGTTAATAATAGATTACCTAGAGAAATAGGTAAAAGAAATTTCCATCCAAGATTTAATAATTGGTCCATTCTCAGCCTCGGTAAAGTCCATCTTGTTGCGATAGGAATGAACAAGAACAAATAAGTTTTAGCTAATGTAATAAAGATACCAATTATTGTTCCAAAGACTCTACCTCTTTTAGTAATTTCAAAAAGCTCGGGAACAAATATGTACGGAATCGAAAGATTCCAACCCCCCAAGTAAAGAACTGTTACAAATAATGAAGAAACTAGTAGATTTAAATATGAAGCAACGTAAAATAAACCAAATTTGATACCCGAATATTCGGTTTGATAACCTGCTACTAATTCTTCTTCTGCTTCTGGTAAATCAAAAGGTAATCGTTCACACTCGGCTAGGGAAGAAATTAGAAAAACCAAAAAGCCTATAGGTTGACGCCACAAATTCCATCCCAAAAAACCATATTTTGACTGCGCTTCAACTATATCAACTGTACTTAAACTGTTAGATAATCATAGTCGATGATAACATCACTGTTCCCATCCCTATTACAGAACCGTACATGAGATTTTCATCTCATACGGCTCCTCAAAGGTCACAAATAAATCTAAGGACCCGTCCATTATTATTTTTATTGATATGTTTGTAGGATAGATAGGGATAAACGAAATCCATTCTAAGGTCCCCATTAGACACTGGAATTCTGTTTGCTATATTTATAATAAAGTGCTTCTGAATTCATCTTATCTTTTAATAATTCAAATTATTCTTTGTTGAGTAATAACTTAATCCTTGAATAAAATATTTCTTTTAGCAATATCAATAGATATTTCAACCTAACGTTTTCAATTACGAAATCCAATTAGACATTGCATTAGTTCACGAATCATGACAAGAATTCTCTCTATATAGAGAAAGAAAGCAAAAAATATTTTTTTTATAGTCCAATTCCATTCAGTCTTTTGATTTTTTTTCGTTCCTGTTCTCCTTTCTCAAAAAAAGGGGGATGTTAAACAAACTTAAAGGATTACTTCGTTCTTGATAGTTATTTACTTAATCGGTGAATAGAAGTATACTCTGGATCGGAATCGTGGGAAGTACTCCTTAATCATTTCTACTAATTTAAAGCCCCAATTAGAATTCTTTTTATACGCAGAAAAATAGACTTACATAATCTCTATTACGAATCCTTTGTGTACCTTAGTGTTCCTAGCTATCCACTCGTTTTTATCAATCTACTTTCGGGTAATACATATGATAATAGCATAGTAAAAACCCCATAAAGTTGATCTTTTGAACCCGCTTCAAGTCATGATCACTAATCAATCAATCTTGGGGTAAACAGTCTCTAATACTTATGTTTACTTTTCTTAACGCTTGTACATAGGAAATGAGATTCAATCTTTTACTGCAAATTTATAAGCCGTTTCTTTCACTCATATAACTATCTGGTTTCCTTTATCAACCCTCGAATAATAAATAAAAAACGAAAATATATATTCAACTCATGACACTTCCTTCCTAGAAAGAAAAGAAATAGCGGGAAATTTATGTCTTAACGAATCACACGTAGAGATATTGATAACACACATAGAGTTAATGGTATTTCATAACTAATTGATTGAGCAGCAGCTCGTAGACCACCTAAAAAAGAATATTTATTATTTGAGCCATATCCTGACATAAGAAGGCCGACAGGAGCAATACTTGAAATAGCAATCCATAAAAAAACACCGATACTGAGATCGGCTAGAACAAGGTGATAACCAAAAGGAATTACTAAATAACTTAATAAAATTGATATGACTGCTATAGATGGTCCAATACTGAATAAACGAGTATCTCCTCTAGATGGAAGAAGATTCTCTTTTAAAAGTAATTTGGTACCATCTGCTAGAGCTTGAAGAATTCCCAAAGGTCCTGCGTATTCAGGGCCAATACGTTGTTGTATACCCGCAGAGATTTCTCTTTCTAACCAAACAATTACTAGTACACCTATTATGATTCCTAATATAGGAGTAAAAATAGGGATAAGCACCCATATGATCCCATAGACCTCTTTTAAGGATTCCAATCTAGAAAAAGAATTGATAGCCTGTACTTCTGTTGGATCAATTATCATTTTAACGATCAACTTCTCCCATAATGATATCTATACTACCTAGTATCGTCATAATATCAGCCAATTTCATTCTTTTAACTAACTGAGGAAGAATTTGCAAATTAATAAACCCCGGGGGTCGAATTTTATATCGCCAAGGAAAAACACCCTTATCTCCTATCAGAAAAATTCCCAATTCTCCCTTTGGTGCTTCGACTCTGGCATAAAGTTCTTGCTTCGACAATTCAAAAGTCGGAGAGGGTTTTTTACTAATGAATCGATAGTCAAACTCATTCCATACATTATCTTTTACTCTATCAAAGCGGTGGATTTCTAAATTTTCATAGGGCCCTCCCGGAATTCCTTCTAGAGCCTGTTGAATAATTTTTATGGATTCTGTCATTTCACTGATTCGTACTAAATAACGGGCTAATGAATCCCCCTCTTTTTGCCATTGGACTTCCCAATCAAATTCGTCGTAACACTCATAATGATCAACTTTACGAAGATCCCATTGTATTCCGGAAGCTCGTAGCATTGGTCCCGACAAACCCCAATTTATTGCTTCCTCTCCACCAATAATGCCTACTCCTTCAACTCGTTCTAAAAAAACGGGATTCTGTGTAATAAGCTTTTGATATTCAGCAATTCCCGTTAAAAAATAATCGCAAAAATCCAAACATTTATCTATCCAGCCATGAGGTAAATCAGCAGTGACTCCTCCAATACGAAAAAAATTGTGCATCATTCGCATACCGGTGGCAGCTTCGAATAGATCATATATCAATTCCCTTTCCCGAAAAATATAGAAGAAAGGAGTCTGTGCCCCAATATCCGCCATAAAAGGGCCGAGCCATAACAAATGTGAAGCTATCCGACTTAACTCCAACATAATGACTCTGATATAACTGGCCCTTTTAGGCACTTGAATATTGCCTAATTGCTCTGGCGCATTTACAGTTATTGCTTCTGTGAACATAGTAGCTAAATAATCCCAACGCGTTACATAGGGCAAATATTGTATAATTGTTCGATTTTCCGCAATTTTTTCCATACCTCTGTGTAAATAACCCAATATTGGTTCACAGTCAATAACATCTTCACCATCTAGAGTAACAATAAGTCGAAGAACACCATGCATTGATGGGTGGTGAGGTCCCATATTGACTATCATGAAGTCTTTTGTTGTAGATGGTACAGTCATAGGTTTTTCCTGATTCATTCTTCCATGAATTGCTGAAAGCGAAAAGAAGTTCATCAAACTTTAAGCGAATAATTCAAACTAATTCTTCAAATTAACGAGTTTTTCTCTCTCGAATATCCAACTGTCCTATTAATTCTTTATAACGTGCTCTATTTTTTTTTGATAAATAAGCCAGCAAGCGTTGACGTTTTCCCAGAATTTTCCGCAGGCCTCTCTGAGATAAATAGTCTTTTTTGTGCAATTCCAAATGTGAAGTAAGTCTCCGTATCTTATTGGTGAAACTAACTACTTGAAATTCAACAGATCCTCTGTTTTCTTTGTTTTCTTCTTGTTCTTGCAAAATAATTGAAATAAATGAATTTTTTACCATAAAAGAATTTCACACTCCCCTTTTTACAGATATTTATTTTATTGATCAGTAATAATAATGTCAGAAATTTTAATGTAGTATACACAATAATCATAATTTATTTATAGACTCCGGATTTTATCAATTAAGATTAATCAATCCGATTTTGGAGTTAATTTGTATAGTGATAGAAAAAGACGCTACCAAATAGTTTACTACGAAGATTCTATTGATTAATTTCTAGCTTTAATGGATACGCCGTTTCCTACCTCATTTGCTTAGTATTGCAGTATACTAAACTGGGGTGTAAGACAGCGCATATGTCCATCTGGTTGCTTGCATATAACATCAATATATACGGATGCCGGACAGAAGAAAAAATGAAAAATATGATTGATAGAACAAGATAATATATAGGAAACTCAAAATTTTAAATCATGGATACATATATATCCTTAACATACTCAAGCGGCTCCCATTATTGGTATCAAACCAATAGCGATTCATACAAGCTAAATCTTCTAATCGATAATTAGGCCAAAAGAAGAACTTTAATTTCATTAATTCATTTTTTTTTCTGTCAAAATGTTTACTTTCATCCAAAAATTGACTCCAGTTTTTTATCTTGGTTTCCTTGCAAAATACTATATTTCTATGCACATCATTCCTAGTCTTTAAATTCAAATTGAAAGAAATTAGAATTCTCCATTCTCTACGACGTCTAGACGATAAAATTTTTTCAGGAACAAGCAAATCATAATCAGGAACAAGCAAATCATAATTATTTTTGTCTCTATTTAGATTTTTTATTTTATGTCTTGGAATGGATTCATCAAAATTATTCTTAGCAACATTTTTTTGTTTTCGGTATCTTTGATTGCTTTGGTGCTTATTTTTATGAACCAATGAAATACCTATGATTTGATACATAAAGAACTGTCCGTCATTTTTTACAGATAGATGGGCACGTTCCATAATTAAGATTCTATTTTCCATTAATTTTGTAAGATCCAAACGCTCAATCATTATATCCAGATTCATTTCTTTCCTTTTAATATGGGATAGAACAATTTTTCTTACTTTTATCAGGTTAAGCAGGAGACCGTATGCCGGGATATTATCCATCATTTTTTGATTCAATTTATTCACACGTCCATTCCATTGTAATTGCAAGGGAAAATCTCCTTGAAGGACGATTCTTAGTTTTCGGATCGGTTGTGAAAAAGATTCTTCGATATTGTTTTGATTCTTTAATTTAAAATATTGTTTTGAATTTGATGGGCTAAAATTTAAAAAATCCTCATTCTGCTCTTGCTTTCCAAAAAAATACTCATCCCTTTCTTGCTTTACAAAAAAAGGCTCATCCTCTTCTTCCTTTACATTGATTTTTTATTTTCACTAAAATTGGGATTTATATTCAAATTAAAAAGAAGTAATTTGCTTGGGATAAACCAAGGTTTCTTTTTATATTTATCATAAAGTATTACAAACTCTGGAAAGAAAACAACTTTCGGCGTCGATGTGAATCGATTTAAGATTAATATTTTTTCATTCATTCCCATCCAATCACAAAACATTACCATCCAATCAAAAAAGATTCTTTTGTATTTGTAATTGATTTCGGAATTTGAATGAATCGGAAGATAAAAAAGACCATTATTATGAATTTTATCCATTTTTTGGTCCTTATTAGGTTTAGGTTCAGCCTTAATATTTTTTTTCATTTTACAAACCAAATATTTTCTATCTGGATTTTTTTCCATATATATAATATAACTATAACTTTTTCCTAGATAATTATTGATAGGAATATTCTTGAATATGTTAAAAAATTTTTCTTTATTTCTGGTGGAATTTTCTTGGTTCTTATTTGTTTCTAATGATGATCTATAAATATAGGAGTTCTTATTAGTTTCAGAATGTATATATTTATATGATAAAAGATCATATCTATAGTTTTTTTGAAAATTCTCCTCTTTATTTGGTAATAAATATACTTTCGAATTTTGTTTTTTTTTGTAATCAACTATTTGGTCTTTTTCATAGGAATACCATTTGTTTAAATCTTGATTTTGAGACCTATGGGATTGATTAATTCCATTTCTCCATTTTTGTGGGACTAATCTAGACCATGTAATCTGAGATAAATCGTATTGATAATCACTTCTTAACCAGTTTTTCCATGGATTCATTCCATAATTTGAAAGTTTCTTATGTCTTAATTCGGAATGAAATATTCCTTGTCTTCCAAAAAAATCTTTTATTTCAGTCTTAAGAAAAAAAGACGGTCGATTATATTGAAGAATAGATCTTAACTTATTGAAGTTAAAAACTTGGCTTTGTGATAATTTTAAAAATACATAGTTTTGTGACAAGTAAGATAAGTCAAAAAAAATATGGGGCTTCCCCTTACTATTTCTAAGATTATCAAAAGCCCTTTTTATAGTCATAGGCAAAATAAAGTCAATTTTATTTTGTTTTGTTTTATTAATGCTTTCTTGATTTGTTTCATTATTGTAAATGTATTTATCAAGAACTTTTTTTGTTGATGCGATAAAAAGTTGTAGAGCGGTTCTGCGCATATTAATGATACATAGAAAGATATCTATGTATATTTTTTTAATGAAAAATTGAACTATTAATTTAATATTTTTTCTTTTCAATATTTTCCCAATTTTTGGCGGTGATTCTCCATTATTATTTTGATTTTTTTTTATTCCTGGCCTTGCTTTTTTTTTCTCTTTTTTCATTATTTCTATTTGATTTATGATTGTGCTTCTTCTATCAATCCTATTTTGCATTTCTTCTTCCGCCTGTGAATAATTTGTCCAACCTGTAGATCGAATTTGACTAACTGATTCATTAATTATCTGATTGCTGATTATAGAATCCTTTTCCTTTTTAGTTTCACTTGATTCATATATTTCTATCGGTATAAATAATGGAATTGTCTTTCCTTTGAAAAGTTGTCTTATTATTCGTTTTACAAATAAAAATGCTTCTTTATTTTTGATTTTTTTAAAAACTCTTCGAACTCGAAAATTCCATTTTCTGAGTTCGACTTTAAAGTCTATATCTTGAAAAATGGGTTCAAAAAAGGAAGGTGTTTTTCGAGGAGGACCAAAAGGATATTCCATTTCCGTTCCTAAAACTGTTAAAAAACAAGAATCAAAATCATCTTGTTTCTTTAGATTTTTATTAGAGAGTCGTCGCTTAGAGCTGTGCCAAGGTTTTAAATGAAAAGGATATAGGATTTTTATCTGAAAACCCTCTTTTAACCAATTTTTAGGAAAATTTTTTTTGTAGAATTGAATACCATTCAAGCTACATCTTAAATAAGTTTCTCTATTCCAATCTTGGAAATCTTCATACCATTCCGGAGATTGCCCTAATAAAATACGGCCAATATTCTTAGCTATTATCAATAAGGGTAATTTAATATATTTTCTAAAAATTGCTTGAGCTATTAACAGAATACTTCTTGTTTTTTGTTTATATGGAATGTTCTCCCATATTTCTATTCCCATTTTCTGGTAGTTTTTTTTTATTTGAATTTCTCGATCTAAAATTTCTAATTCTGACTTTATAGCAAACCAATCTTTCATCTTAGAAAAAAGTTTAATTAGGTGGGATATAGGAAAAGGAAAATCTTCCATTTTTTCGAAAAAAAGGGGGGAATGGGCATTTCCTAGAGACGGTCCCAAAATAACCACTTTACGTCTTTGAGCGCGCATAGATCCTTTGATTACGGATCGACGAAAATCCGGTTCTTCCAAATAACTTATAAAACCCGAATCTCTATTAGATCTTACAAAAAGATTATAATCCGTGAAATTAGACTTCTTAAAACTTCTGAAAGTTATGCTCGAACGACTTAAAAAAGTTATACGTTTAAATCTTCTTGTTCGAAGCTGGTGATCCAGCCCGTACAGTACGCCATGTTCTTTTCGTCGTTTTTTAAAATGTTGTCCCAACACGTTGATTAATTTGTATGACCATCGAGGGGGTTTTTTACCAATTTCGTTTATTCCAATACATTTTTTTTCACGCTTAGGATTAATTGTGTTGAGTAAAAAATTTACCCTATTATTTATATTTGAATCAATTTTTCCTTGTTTTTCTTCTGATCTTTCTATTTTCTGTTCATATTCTCGAGAATTAGGAGAGGGAACAAGGATATCATGAATTTTATTTAGTTCAGACGTTTCTATGCAATTTTCTATCGAAGTTTCTTTTATGATTGAAGATGAAAACAATTTCTTCATTCTTCCACGATACATCCCATCCAAAAGGGGATCATACATTTTAACTAGGCAATTCTTTTTGTTTTTAGTCTCGTCATTAGACAATCTAGTCTTTGTTTCAAGTATATTTAGAGAAAGAAATACTGTCTCTAAAGCCTCAATTCTATTTAGAAATTCATTATTTAAGTTGTTATTTTTTTGTTTGTTCGTATAAAGCCACTCGGTGTATAGTTCATCAGCGGAGAGTTTTTCTAATGTAGACAACGATACCCTTCTTGCTATCATTTCCCCAAAAGTTGACAAACTGGGAGGATATGTAAAAGATATTCTTTGTTTTCCATCACTTTGGCATGTATAAAAAAAATATTGTGACGCTTCTTTTCTTATAAGGCCTTTTGTCTTTACTTTTCTTATGTATCGTAGCGGACGATTCCATCGGTTATAATCGAAAAAAAAGGTCAGAAGAGGTTTTTCAACCAAAGAAACGTATTTCTCTTCATATTTTTTATTTTTGTCAAGTATTTTGAACTTCAAATTTTCTTGATTCCGAGACATATAATAAACCGATCTATTGTTATCAAATTCTTCTTCGTCGTCGTAGTCCTCTTCTATTCTGTAGACGTTGTTCAGTTTCTTACTAAAAATCGGTGACGGTGTTCTGCCTAAATAGTAGACACAGGTAAATAAAAATAAAAGACGAAAGAAACCGGCCACAGAAATAAACATCAATTCTACCGCAACGTACCTAAGGTACTTATTAGATCGAAGGTATTTACGAATGGATCGATTTTTCCGTATCCAAACTAATCCCAATCCAATCCATTTCATGAATAAAATGTGACCAATTATCCAA
>JARYMX010000675.1:0-12172 GCA_030169165.1 Centaurea solstitialis | reverse complement strand
ACACCTTTTTTCGGCATGGATCCTCCTAAAAATATGCCCAAAAGGAGCACCATGCAAAAGTTTTCCCCAAAGGAGCCCGTTTGTTTGGGTTTTCAAAATTATGTAGAGGGAAAAAAAACCAATGTTTTTCCGTCACTTAGTTTTTTGTTCTTTAAGGGTATATAAGGGGGACCATTGGGTTCTCCCCCCCGCCTGTGGCCGCCCAAGCCAAGGCCCCGGTAGCATAAGGTGGGGACGTCCCCTTGCTCCCAAGCCCAGCACCGTGCCCGTTCCCTAGTCGCCCCTCGTTCCCCCGAAAGCGTCCCCCTCCCGTGACCCTTTCCTCGTGCCGGCTGGTTTACCGTCCCATGGCTTCCATTTACCTCGTGCCATGGCTTGGTTTCCCCGTCCCAGGGCCGAGAAAAAACTCGTGCCTAGAGGGCCTCATTCCCCGAAGGTGCCCCGCCCCGTGAGTCGCTCGTTCCTGTCCCATGGCCGGGTTTTTCCCCGGGCCTGGCTTCGTACCCTGGTGCCTGGCCCGGTACCGGCCCTGGATCCCTAGATCGGCCCCCGTTCCCCGCAAGGTGCCCGTCCCGTGATCGTAGCCCTTTTCATCTTTCCTTGGTTGGTTTACCGTCCCATGGCTTCGAGTACCTCGTGCCTGGCTTGGTTTCCCCTTTTGCCATGGCTTCGATACCTCGTGCCTGGCTTGGTTTCACTTGCCAGGGCCCCGGTTACCTCGTGCCTGGTTTGGCCCCCCCCCAAAACCAAACCTCTCCAAAAATCGGTTTCCCTTTGCCAGGGCCCGAGTATCGTCCGGGTTGGGTTTCCCCGGGCCCCGGGCCCAGTACCTCGTCCCATGGTTGGTTTAACGGCCCATGGCCGGTACCTCGTGCCTGGCTTGGGTTTCACGGCCCCATGGCCGATCCTTCCCTTGGTTTGGTTTTCACCGGCCCAGGGCCCGAGTACCGTGCCTTGGCTTGGTTTCCCCGGCCCAGGGCCCGATCCTCGTGCCTGGTTGGTTTCACCGTGCCATGGCGGAGTAGGGTTGGCCCCCATGGCCTGGGGTTTTCCCCTTTTCCCGTGCCATGGCCGAGTCCCTCGTGCTTGGTTGGTTTCCACGGCAGGGCCCGGAAACCCCGGCCTTGGCTTGGTTTCCCGGCATGGCCGAGAAACTCGTCCCTTGGTTGGTTTTTCCCCTTTTGCCAGGGCTTTGGTTTTTTCTTTTTCCATGGCCGAGTAACTGTGCCTTGGTTTGGGTTTCCCTTGCCAGGGCCGAGTCCCTCGTGCCTGGCTTGGTTTCCCCGTGCCAGGGCCCGGTACTCGTCCCTGGTTTGGGTTTTTCACCGGTGCCTTGGGGGAGTACCTCGTGCCTTGGTTGGTTTTCCAAGCATGGCCGAGTACCCTCTTTGCTTGGTTGGTTTCAGTCCCCTTTGGCCGGGGTACCGTGCCTGGTTTGGTTTTCCCGTGCCATGCCGAGTACCTCGTGCCTTGGTTGGTTTCACCGGCCAGGGCCCCGGTCCCCTGTCCCTTGGTTTGGGTTTTTCCCCGGCAGGGCCGGTCCTCGTTCCCTGGTTTGGGTTTTTCACCGTGCCATGGCGAGTAACCCCGTCCCTTGGCTTGGTTTCACCTTTGCCTGGCTTGGTTTTTTGGTGCCATGGGTTTTCTAACCCGTTTCCTTGGTTGGTTTCCCCGTTGCCATGGCCGAGTCCCTCGTGCCTTGGTTGGTTTACCGTGATTGGCCTAGTTTCGTCGAGTCGTCGGGTTTTTTCCCCGTTGTTTGGTAGAGGGCTCCCTTCCAAAAAATTATGAAAATGAAAATTTCAATTTTTCCCCGCCCTTTTGTTTTTGTTCTTTAAGGTTTTATGGGGGGGGTTTTGTGGTCTCCCAAGGGGCCATGGTGGGTCAGTTTTTTTGCTAGTCGGTGGGGATCAGTTGCTGTCGGTGGGAATTTGTTTGCGGGGAATCGTTGCTTGTGGTTTGGGATCTTTGCTTGTTGGTGGGTGGTGTGTCGGAAGTTTTTGTCGGGGGAGGTTGTTGTTGGTGGGGGTTTGCTTGCGGTGGAATCGGGTCGGTTGCTTTTTGGTCGGAATCGGGATGGTTTTGCTGGATCCTATTCCTTTATTTGGGTTTTTGGCCCCTGATGCGTATCCATATGCTAGAAAGTTTGGGATGTAGGCAGTAGCCGGCATGGTGGGTTGATGGTGGGTTCGAGTTTTTTACTTCGATCTTTTCGGTGCATTCTGGGGGTTTTTTGGTTTGGTGGTTTTTGACCTTTTGGTTGGGTGGGGGTTTTTATGTTGGGGGCTTTCGGGAATTTTTTTCGACCGGGGGGTGATGAGTGGTGTTGGTTTGTTACCGTGGAGGGTGTTTGCTTGCGCACCACGTTCAGCTGCATACCTCTTCGTTTTTCGTCAAGACTTGATTTGTCTTGAGAATTGTGGGTTTCCTGTGTTGCATACCTAATGATGGGGAACGTTGGGTTTACGATTTAACATTTTATCATGGCGTTCTGCGGCGTGGGATAAACAAGGAAACGGTCTTTGTGATCCACCCCAAAATGTTGTGTTTTTCAACAAGTGTGGCCCATGAAGCATGTTTGGTCTCTTGCATACGGAAAATTGATGTGGGCTTGGGTCTTTTATAAAATCTTCACTTGCCCCCTTTTTAACTTTTTCGCTTCCCAAAAGATTGCCGCCATGTTAGGCTTGTCCTTTCTGGTGGGCTCGTCGAAGAGGAATGACCTGGTTGGGTCCGCCCGTGTCTATGTTGTCTCAAAGATTAAGCCCCTGATGTGTAAGTTGAACAAATTAGACTTTTTAAATGCAAGGCTCTTAAATCAGTTATAGTTTGTTTGATTTTGGACCCGCTACTCGGATACGTGTAATTCTAGCTAATAGTGCAACAAAAACCCCCCTTTGGAAGGGTGCTTTATTAGATAAAAAGGGCGAGCGGGCTCTGCCCTTTTGGGGTGATTCATGATAACTGGGATCGACGGCCCTCGTGCGGCGAGCATCATTCAAATTTTGCCCCATCAACTTTTGATGGTAGGTTTGGGCCTACTATGGTGGGAGGGGGCGGGGAGAATTAGGGTTCGATTCCCGGGAGGGGGGGGCCTGAGAAACGGTACCACTCCAAGGAAAGGGAGCAGTGGCGCAAATTACCCAATCCTGACACGGGGAGGTAGTGACAATAAATAACAAAACGGGCTCAAAAAAGTTGGTAATTGGAATGAGTTCAATCTAAAACCCTTCGGGATCCATTGGAGGGCGTTGGTCCGCAGCCCCGGTAATTCCAGTCCAAAGGTATTTTAAGTTGTTTAGTTTTAAAAAACTCGTGTTGGTTTGGGTTTTTGGGGGCCCGGGCCGCCTTTAGGGGTTTCACGGTTTTTTCTCGTCCCTTTGTCGGCGATGGCTCCTGGCTTTAAATTGCCCGGGCGTGCTCCGGCGTGTTTTTTTTGAAGAAATTAGAGGCTCAAAGCAAAACCCACGCCTGTTAAAATTAGCATGGGTAAATCATGGTTTCGGGGCCATTCTTTGGTTCGGGATGGAGTAATGATTAAAGGGACGTGGGGGGATTGTATTTCATAGTAGAGGTGAAAATTCTTGGTTTTATGAAAGACGAAAAACTGCAAAAAGCATTTCCCAAAAGGATGTTTTCTTTAAATAAGACGAAAGTTGGGGGCTCGAAGAGATAGATACCGCCCCTAGTCTCAACCAAAAAAGAGGGCGACCGGGGGATAGGGTTTTGCTTTTAGGCCCCGTGGCCATTATGAGAAAAAAAAGTTTTTGGGTTCCGGGGGGAGTATGGTGAAAGGCTGAAACTTAAAAGGGAAAATTGACGGAAGGGCACCCCAGGAGTGGAGCCTGCGGCTTAATTTGACTCAAAGGGGAAAAATTACCAGGGTCCAAAATTAGAAAGGGTTTTGACAGATGAGAGCTTTTCTTGTTTCTAGGGTGGTGGTGCTGGGGTTCTTATTTGGTGGAGGATTTGTCGGGTTTAAATTTCCGAAAACGAACGAGACCTCAGCCTGCAACTAGCTATGTGGAGGTATCCCCCCACGGCAGTTTCTTAGAGGGACTAGGGCCTTTTAGGCCAGGGAAGTTTGAGGCAATAAAAGGTCTGTGATCCCCTTAGATGTTCGGCGCAGGCGTACATGAGTATTCAACGAGTATATTTGGCGACAGGCCGGGGGAAATCTTTGAAATTTCATCGTGAGGGGGATGATCTTTGCAATTTTTGGTTTAAAACGAGGAATTCCTAGTAAAGGCGGTCATAGCTCGCGTTGAACCGTCCCTGCCTTTGTACACACCCCCCGTCGCTCCTACCGATTGAATGGTCGGGGGAAGTGTTAGGATCGGGGGCGACGTGGGCGGTTGCCCCCGGGCGCGTCGCGGAATTCCACTGAACCTATCATTTAGGGGAAGGAGAAGCGTAAACAAGGTTTCGTAGGTAAAATGCGGAAGGTCATGTCGAAGCCTGCACAGCAGAACGACCCTTTGAACTGAATCAAAAATCGTGTGGGGGATTGGTGTGACCCTGCCTGCGATGCTTCTAGCATGCGTTCAAGTCCCTTTAATGGGCTTGGTGGGTTTTTTGGGGCACAAAAAAAAAAAACCCCGGAGGATTTCCCAAGGAAAAAAAAAACTCAAGAAGGGGGGCGTCTCGTGTTGCCCGTTTTCGGTGTGCACGGGGTCGGGGAACCTTATTAACCATAAACGACTTCGGCAACGGATATTGGCTCACGCATCGATGAAAAACGTAGCAAAATGCGATATTGGTGGAATTGCAGAACCCCGTGAACCATGAGTTTTTAAAAGCAAGTTGCCCCCCGAAGCCATTGGCCGGGGCACGTCTGCCTGGGGTCACGATCGGTCGCCCCAGCCATCCTCCCCATAGGGACGTTGGTTGGGCGGAGAGGGGTCCCCCGTGCCAAGGGTGGGGTTTTGGCCTAAAAAAAGGGCCCCCTTTGGCGGAAAGCACGGCTGTGGTGGTTTTTAAAAGCTTCGTATCGGTGTCGTGCTAGAGAGTTCCCGCAAAAGACCTAATGTGTTGTTTACGACGATGTTCCCCCGGGGCCCCCAGGTCAGGGGGAACCCGTGAGTTTAGCATTCAATAAGCGGGGGAAAAAAAACTTACAAGGACCCCCCCTAGTAACGGCGAGCGAACGGGAATAGCCCAGTTAAAAATGGACGGCCTCTCGTTTCGAATTGTAGTCTGGAAAAGGTCCTCAGGGGGGCGGCCCGGGCCCCAAGTCCCCGGAAGGGGGGCGCCAGAGAGGGGTGAGACCCCCGTCGTGCCCGGCCCTTGGCCCCAGAGGCGTGTTGCGAGTCGGGTTTTTTGGGGGGAATGCAGCCCCAATAGGGGGAAAAATTTTTTCCCGTCCAAAGGCTAAATCCCGGCTTTGAGACCGATAGCAAACAAGTACCGCGAGGGAAAAGATGAAAAGGACTTTAAAAAAGGAGTCAAAGAGGCTTAAAAATTGTCGGGAGGGAAGGGTGGGGGCGGGATGGCCCCGGGGTCGGATGGGGAACGGCGGAAGGCCGGGCCCCGATCGACTCGGGCGGGGGACCGGTGCGGATTGGTGGGGGGGGGGCCAAACCCCGGGCTGTTGATTCCCTGTGGAGTCCCGTCGGTCGATCGGGTTGGCAGCGGCCCCTTTTTGGCGTGCTTCGGCACCTGGCGCCCCGGGCCCGGCTGCGGGCCCCCCATTCGGCCCGTCTTGAAACAGGGACCAAGGAGTCGACTGTGTGCGAGTAACGGGTGAGTAAACCCGAAAGGGAAGGAGCTGTTTGGGGGCCCCCCTAGTGGGGTGCACCGCCCCGCCCTTGTTTTTCTGAGAAGGGTTGAGTGTGAGATGCTGTCGGGCCCAAAAAGAGGGTGAATATCCCTGAGCGGGGCGAAGCCAGGGGAAATTTGGTGGAGGCCCGGCGGATACTGAGTGCAAATGTTCGTCTGACTTGGGTTAGGGGCGAAAGATAATCGAACCTTTCTGTAGGGGGTTCCCTCCGAAGTTTCCTCAGGTAGCTGGGGGCCGGGTGCGAGTTCTATTTTTTAAAGCGAATGTTTGAGGCACGGGGGCGAAAAGCCCTCGACCTATTCTCAAACTTTAAATGGTAGGCGGGCGGGCTTCGTTGAGCCGTGCACGGAATGGGGGAGCCCCAAGGGGGCCCCTTTTTGGTAAGCAAACTGGCGATGCGGGATGAACCGGAAGCGGGTTACGGTGCCAAATGCGCGCTAACCTAAAACCCCAAAAAGGGTTTGGTCGTTTAAAAGACGGGCGGTGGTCATGGAAGTAAAAATCGCTAAGGAGTGTGTAACAATCACCTCCCGAAAATAGCCCCGAAAATGGATGGCGTTTAAAGCGCGCGACCTACACCGCCGTGGGGGCAAGTGCAGGCCCGATGAGTAGGAGGGCGCGGCGGTCGCTAAAAACCTTTGGGGTGACCCTGGGCGGAGGGGGGCCGTCGGTGCGGTTTGGGGTGGTGTAGCAATATTCAAATGAGAACTTTAAGGCCGAAGGGGGGAAAAAAGGTTCCCATGTGAACGGCCTTGCACATGGGTTAGGACCCCTAAGAGACGGGGGAAGCCGTCAGATAGCGCGTTTCGCGCGGTTCAAAAGGGATCGGGTTAAAATTCCTGCCGGGACGTGGGGCTGACGGAAACGTTAGGGAGTGGGGGAGCGTCGGGGGGGGGCCTGGGGGAAGAGTTTCTTTTCTGTTTAACACCCTCCCCACCCTGGAAACGACTCAGTCGGAGGTAGGGTCCAGCGGCGGAAGAGCACCGCACGCGGCGGTGTCGATTGCCCCCCGGGGCCCCCTTTGAAAATCCGGGGGGCCCCGAGTGCTCCCACGCCGGGGCGTACTCAAAACCGTAGGTCTCCAAGGTGAACAGCCTTGGTCGATAAAACAATGTAGGCAAGGAAAAAGTCGGCAAAAATGGACCCGTAACCTGGGAAAGGATTGGCTTGAGGGTGGGCACGGGGGTCCCGTCCCGAACCCCCGTGGGCTGTCGGCGGATGCTGGGAGCTGTTTCCCGCGGCGGAGGGGGGGGTCGCCGCGTCCCGGGCCGGGGGACGGAGGGGGGAAACGGCCTTTCGGGGGCCTTCCCCGGGCGTCAAACACCCAATAAAAAAATGGTACGGCAGGGGAATCCGATTTTTTAATTAAAACAAAGATTGCGATGGTCCTGGGATGTAACGAAATGTGATTTTGCCCAGTGTCTGAAGTCAAAGTGAAGAAATTCAACCCAAGCGGGGGTAAAGGGCCCGGGAGAAAACTATGACTTCTTAAGGTGCCAAAATGCCTCGTCATCTAATTAGTGACGCGCAGAATGGATTAACGAGACCCCTGCCCCTGTTACTATCCAGCGAAACCACAGCCAAGGGAACGGGTTGGCAGAACAGGGGGGGAAAGAAGACCTGTTGAGTTTACTCTAGTCCGACTTTGTGAAATGCTTTTTTGGAGGTTTAGTATAAGTGGGAGCCCTTTGGGCGAAAATGAAAAACCATACTTTTAACGTTATTTTACTTATTCGTGAATCGAAGCGGGGAAGCCCTCTTTTTGGGGGCCCAAGGCTCGCCTCGGGGGGCCGATCCGGGCGGAAGACATTGTCAGGTGGGGAGTTTGGCTGGGGCCCGGGAATCTGTTAAAAGATAAGCAGGTGCTAAGATGAGGGTCAAGAAACAGAAATCTGTGTGGAACAGAAAGGGGAAAAGCTCGTTTGATTTGATTTCCCGTACGAATGAACCGTGAAAGCGTGGCCTAACGTCCCTTTTGACCTTCGGAATTTGAAAACTAGAGGGGGTAGAAAAGTTTCCACAGGGATAACGGTTTTTGGCAGCCAAATTCATGCGACGTTGTTTTTGATCCTTCGATGTGGCTTTCCTACATTGTGAAGCGAATTCACCAAGTGTTGGATTGTTCCCCACCAATAGGGAACGTGAGTGGGTTTAGACCGTCGGTGGACAGGTTAGTTTTACCCATGATGACAGGTGCCATAGTAATTCAAACCCAGTACGAGAGGAACCGTTGTTCGACAATTGGGATCGCGCTTGGTTTAAAAGCCGGGGGGCGAAGCACGTGGCGGATTTGATGAAGCCCTTAAATCAGAATGGGTAGAAGCGGGCGGTGCCGCCGCCCGTTTGGACCAGCAGTGGGGGGTCGGCCCCCAAAAAGGGCCCTGTCGTTTGGGCCAAACCCGTGCGAGGACGAGTCGTGCGGGCCCCCCTTTAAGTACAATTCCCTCAAGCGGCGGGTAGATCCTTTGCGACGATTAAATACCACGGGGGTTTTTAAGTGGAGAGTGGCCTTGCTGCCACATCACTGAGATTCAGCCCCGCGTCGCTCAGATTGTCCTCCCCCCAAAACTTTCCTTTCATTCTTTCCTCTACCCCCTTTTTCCCCAGGCTGAGTCCCATACTTAGAGAAATATCGCAACAATTTGAAAAAATCATTTTATCCTTCTTGCACAAGCCAAATCAGGCCCCTGCCCGGTTTTGAGTCGGGGAAAACCAAATAGGCCATGCCCTTGGGGTCCCCAAACCAAAACAGGCCAAGCCTTTATCAGAAAAGCAAAATCAGGCCAAGCCCTTTGGTCCTTGGTCGGAAAAGCCAAATCAGGCAAGCCTTGGTGCCTTGATCGAAGAAGCAAAAACGGGCCCTGCCTTGGTGCTTGATCGGAAAAAAGCCCAAAACCCGGCCATGGTGCCTTGAGTCGGCACAACCCCCAAACAGGCCGGGCCCTTTGGTTTCCTTGGTCGGGAAAGCCAAATCACGCCTTTTCCCTTTGGGCCTTTATCGGCAAGCCAAACAGGCCAATTTTGGGCCTTTATCGGCCAAGCCAAATCAGGCTGCCTTGGTCGTCCCAACCAAACAGGCCGCCTTGGTGCGTCAAAAACCAAATCAGGCCCCGGGGTTGATCGGAAAAAACCCAAATCGGCCAAGCTTGGTGCCCTTGTGGCCCAACCCAAAAAGGCCAACCCTTTGGGCCTTGATGTAAGCAAAAAAGGCCAAAAGCTTGGGCCTTGATGTTTCAAACCCAAAACGGCCAGCCCTTTGGTGCTTGATCGAAAAAGCCAAATCAGGCCAAGCCCTTTGGTGCCTTGATCGAAAAAAACAAAAAAAGGCATGCCTTGGTGCCTTGATCGGCAAGCCAAATCAGGCCAAGGCTTTGGGGCCTGATCGTAAGAAGAAAATAGGCCAGCCCTTTGGGGCCCTTTTCGTGAAGCCCAAAAAAGGCCCCTTTTCCTTTTGCCAAGCCCCAAAACAGGCCATGCCTTGGTGCCTTGATCGGAAAAGCCCAAAAAAGGCCAAACCTTGGTCCCTTTATCGTAAGAAGCAAAACAGGCCATGCCTGGTGCCCTTTATGGAAAAAGCCAAAAAGGCCCAACCTTGGTCGTGCCAAGCCAAATCAGGCCCTGCTTGGTGCCCTTTGGTCGGAGCAAGCCAAAGTTTGCCTGCCTTGAGTCGGGACCGTCGTGATAAGTCCAACGCCCCTCCCGACCCCGGAAACCGATTTTTTTTGCCCGGATCTCCTAGTGATGCTCATGAAGCACCCACGCAAAGTTTCGTCCAAAGCGATGTCCGTTTGGTTTTGGGGTTTTCCAAAAAATTATGTAGTGGAAAAAAAAAATGTTTGTTCCTGTCACT
Source organism: Centaurea solstitialis (assembly GCA_030169165.1). Lineage (NCBI taxonomy): Eukaryota > Viridiplantae > Streptophyta > Magnoliopsida > Asterales > Asteraceae > Centaurea > Centaurea solstitialis. The sequence continues at coordinate 2,543 of JARYMX010000675.1, read as the reverse complement.
TAGCTTTTTTTTCTAAGGTATTATAGGGGGGACCATGGGGTCTGTTCCCCCCCGACCCGTGGCCAAGGAAACCTAGGGCCCTGGGGATGTGAGGGCTAAATGTCATTGGGTCGCCTAGCATGCAAGCCCCGCACGCGTGCCCCCTTGCCCCAGATCGTCCCTGTCGCCCTACGCGTGCCCTTTCCTAATCGTCCCCCGTCCCGCACGGTGCCCGTCCCCTTGATCGTCGCCCTTTTTGCCGCGGCTTGGTTCCTCCCCGTTGGCCCAGAATCCTTGCATGGCTTGGTTTTTATCATGCAAAAATTTCGCCGAAAAGAGTACGTTTGCTCGGGTCATCATGGTCGAAGGGGATCCCCATACGCCCCCACCCCGGAAAAAGAAGTTCCTGCCCGGATCATCCCAATACTGTTCCGGGAGCACCCGCAAAGTTTCATCCCAAAAAGGGTCCGTTTGGTGGGATGAACTTACATGCCTCAAAAAACCCTCCGCACGTCCCCCCGGCCCGGTAAAATCCCGACCCCGAAAACCGGAATTTCTGCCCGGATCCTCCTAATAAATGTTCCCCGGAGCACCACGCAAAATTTCGTCCTAAACGGAGTCCGTTTGGCGGTTTCCCAAATTCTGCCCCAAAAGCCGCCCCACAGTCCAAAACCCGGGCCCGGTAAAATCCGACCCCCAAAAAGGATTTCCTGCCCGGATCCCCCTAATACAGTTCAGGACACCACGCAAAATTTCGTTCAAACGGGTCCGTTTTTTAGGGTTTCAAAATTTGGTCCGAACCGTCGCGAAAAGTCCAACGCCGCCCCGGGGGGCCCTCCCCGACCCGCCAAACCAAAATTTTTTGGGGATGGATCCTCCTAACATATGTCCCCCGGAGCACCATGCAAAGTTTTGTCCCAAAAGGAGTCCCTTTGCTTGGGTTTTTTAAAATTTTGATGATGGAAAAAAAAATGTTTTTCTGTACTTTGCTTTTGTTCATAAGGGGGATATAAGGGGGACCTTGGGTCTGCTCCCCCCCCACTGTGGCCGCCAAGCCCTAGGCCCCGGGGGAGATAAGGTAGGACGTCCGCCTTGCATACCAAGCCCAGCACGGTGCCCCGTTGCCCAGTCGTCCCCCCCTTGCCGTAAAACGTGCCCCCTCCCCTGACCCGTTCCTCGTGCCAGGCCTGGTTTCACCCTGCCTGGTTCCAGTATCGTCCCTGGGTTGGTTTACCGTGCCTGGCCGAGTAACCCTGCCCAGACGGCCCCCATTGCCCGCAAGCGTGCCCCCTCCCGTGATCGTCGCTCGTTCCTGGCCCTGGCCCGGTTTTTACCGTGCCATGGCTTCCCGTACTGTGCCATGGCGGTACCTTTCGTGCCATGGCATGCCTGATGGCCCTCGTTGCCGCAAGGGCCCCGTCCCGTGATGTACCGTTCTCGTTCCTTTGGGTTGGTTTACCGTGCCCTGGTTGAGTACCTGTGCCATGGGTTGGTTTCACCTGCCATGGCTTCGAGTACCTCTTTCCTGGTTGGTTTCACGTGCCATGGCGAGTCCCGTGCCTGGCTTGGTTTCACGTGCCATGGCCCGGGACCTCGTGCCTGGCTTGGTTTCACCGTGCCTGGCCGATACCCCGTGCTGGCTTGGTTTCCCGTGCCATGGCGGACCCCGTGCCATGGCTTTGGGTTTTACCCTGCCTGGCCCCGGACCTGGCCTGGCTTGGTTTTCCGGCCCTGGCCCAGTACCCCGTGCCTTGGTTGGGTTTTACCGGCATGGCCGGGGGTACCTCGTCCTTTGGGTTGGGTTTCATGCCTGGCCGAGTACCCCGTGATGGTTGGTTTCACCGTGCCATGGCCCAGTACCTCGTGCCGGCTTGGGTTTTACGTGCCATGGCCCAGTACTGTGCCTTGGCTTGGTTTCACCGGATGGGAGTACCCGTGCCCTTTGGGTTTGGTTTCACCCTGCCTGGGCCCGGGAATCGTGCCTTGGCTTGGTTTACCGTGCCAGGGCTTGGTTTTTCGTGCCTGGCGAGTAAATCGTGCCTTTGGGTTGGTTTCCCGGTGCCATGGCGGTACCCCGTGCCATGGCTTGGTTTCACCGTGGCCATGGCGAGTCCTCGTTTTCCATGGCTTGGTTTCACCCTGCCTTGGCCGAGTACCTCGTGCCTTGGCTTGGTTTCAACGGCCCCGGGGGGTGGGGCCCGGGAAGTCCCCTCGTCCTTTGGCTTGTTTTTCCCCGGATGGCGGTACCCCGTGCCTGGCTTGGTTTCACCGGCCTGGCCGAGTAAATGTGCCTTTGGGTTGGTTTTACCGGGCCTGGGGCCGTTCCTCGTTTTCCCTTTGGGTGGTTTCACCGGCCCCGGCGAGAAAGTCCCTTGGGGCCTTGGTTGGTTTTCCCCTTGCCATGGCCGAGTAAATGTGCCTTGGCTTGGTTTCACGGCCCCTGGCCCATACCCCGTGCCCTTTGGGTTTGGTTTCACCCGGGATTTGGGCCAGTTTTTCCACTGTGGGTTTTTTTCCCGTGTTCGGTAATGGCTGCCTTTTTCAAAAATTTGATAGATGAAAAT
>JARYMX010000674.1:0-7500 GCA_030169165.1 Centaurea solstitialis | reverse complement strand
GGGGTTTCCTGCAGGGAGTGTCCCTTGGTTGGTTTGGGGCCCATGGCTTCGATATGTGCATGGTTGGTTTAGGCATGGTTAGTCCTTGCCGGTTTTTTTTTACGTGCTGGTTCGGTCTGTCCCATGGCTTGGTTTCGTGCCTTGGCCGAGTATGTCCCTTTTGGTTTGGGTTTTCCGAGAGGGAGTTGTGTTGGTTTGGTTTTCCGGCATGGGGTACCTCGTGCTTGGCTTGGTTTGTGCCTGGTTGAGTATGTCCCAGGTTGGGTTTCCCGTGGGCACCCCATCGTAGGTTGGTTTTATGCCTGGTTTGATACCTGTGAGGTTGGTTTCAGTGCCCTCGGCCGAGTCCTCGTGCCTTGGTTGGTTTCCCGAGCTGGGAGTCCTTTGTTGGCCCTTGGTTTCCCGTGATGGCTTCGGGGGGGGGGGGGGGGGGCCTCTCCCCTGGCTTGGTTTTCACGTGCCATGGCTTCGGTCCTGTCCCAAAGGCTTGGGCCCTGCCAGGGCATCGAGTCCCTCGTGCATGGCTTGGTGCCCCCGTGCCATGGCTCCAGTACCTGTGTTTTTGGTTGGTTTCCCCCGTCCCCCAGGGCCCCGGTCCCTCGTGCCTTGGCTTGGTTTTGCATGGCCCCGAGTCCCTCTGCTTTGGTTTGGGTTTTCCCCGTGCCATGGCCGGTTTAATGTCCCTTGGCTTGGTTTGTCGTGCCATGGTTCGGCCCCTCTCCCTGGTTGGTTTCTGGTGCCATGGCCCGAGTACCTCGTCCCAGGCTTGGTTTCTGCGTCCCATGGCCGAGTAACTGGGCCCTTGGTTTGGGTTTCACCGTGCAGGGCCGGTACCTCGTGCCTTGGTTGGTTTCCCCTTTTCCCAGGGCATCGAGTACCTCGTGCCAGGTTGGTTTCCCCTTTCCATGGCCGAGTACCTCGTCCCTTGGCTTGGTTTCACCAGCATGGCCGAGTCCCTGTCCCTTGGTTTGGTTTCCCGTCCCCCGGGCCCGGTAATTTCTTTTTTTCCCCCTTGGTTGGGTTTTACCCCGTCCATGGGCATCGGTACCTGGCCATGGCTTGGTTTCCCCGTGCCATGGCATCAAACCCTCGTCCCTTTTGGCTTGGTTTTTGCGTGCCAGGGCCCGAGTAACTCTGCCTTGGTTGGTTTCACCTCCAGGGCCCGGTACCTCTTTTTGGCTTTGGTTTCCCCGTGATTGGCCTAGTTTCGTCGCACGTCGTGGGTTTTTTTTTGCCGTGCTTCGGTAGGGCTGCCTATCTCAAAAATTGGGGATAGATGAAAATTTAAATTTTTCCCTGTCACTTAGTTTTTGTTTTAGGTATATATGGGGGGTGTGTGTGTCGCCAAGGGGCACAGGGTGGGTCAGTTGCTAGTCGGGGGGATCAGTTGCTAGTCGGTGGAATTCGTTGTTTTGGTTTGGTGGCTTGTTTTGCCTTTTGGTTGGGTGGGGTTGTACTAGTTGGGCGGCTTTCGGGAATGTCGACCGGGGAGGTGCATGGTGGGGATTGGTTTGTTAGCGGGGGATGGCTGTTTGCTTGCGCCCCAAACGTTCACGCTGATACCTCTTCAGTTTTGCGTCAAGACTTGATTTGTCTTGAGCATATTGTGGGTTTCCGTGTTGCATCCCTAGTTGATGGTAACGTGTGGGTCTTACGATTTAACTTTTATCATGCGTCGTTCATGCGGCGTGGGATAAACAAGGAAGCGGTCTTTGTGATCCACCAAAGATGTTGTGTTTGCAACAATGATGTGGCCCTATGAAGATCGTTTGGCTCTTGATACGGAACTTGATGTGGGCTTGGGTCTTCATAAGATCTTCACTATGCCTTGTTAAGCGTTCTCGTTTCCCTCCAAAACGATTGCCTGCCATGTTACGGCTTGTCCTTTCATGGTGGGCTACGTCGAAGAGGAATGCTACTGGTTGATCCTGCCAGTGTCATATGCTTGTCTCAAAGATTAAGCCATGCATGTGTAAGTATGAACAAATTCAGATGTAAAACTGCGAATGGCTCATAAATCAGTTATAGTTTTTTTGATGGTACCTGTACTCGGATAACCGTAGAAATTTTCTAGAGCTAATACGTGCAACAACCCGACTTCTGGAAGGGATGATTTATTAGAAAAAAGGTCAAAGCGGGGCTTGCCGTTGCTGCGATGTTTCATGATAACTCGACGGATCGCACGGCCCTCGTGCCGGCGAGCATCATTCAAATTTCTGCCCTATCAACTTTCGATGGTGGATAGTGGCCTACTATGGTGGTGCGGGGTGACGGAGAATTGGGTTCGATTCCGGAGAGGGACCCTGAGAAACGGCTACCACTCCAAGGAAGGCAGCAGGCGCGCAAATTACCCAATCCTGACCGGGGAGGTTAGTGACAATAAATAACAATACCGGGCTCAAACGAGTTGGTAATTGGAGATGAGTACAATCTAAATCCCTTAACGAGGATCCATTGGAGGGCAAGTTGGGCCCCCGCCCCGGGAATTCCAGCTTTCCAAAAGGTATATTTTTAAATTGTTTGGGTTAAAAAACCGTAGTTGGACTTTGGGTTGGGTCGGCCGGCCCCCTTGGTGTGCACCCCGGGTTTTCTGTCCTTTTCGGCGATCGCTCCTGGGCCCTTTAAAGGCGGGGGCGTGCCCCGGCGTGTTTTCTTTGAAGAAATTAGGTGCTCAAAACAACCCCACGTTGTATACATTAGCTGGGATAACATCATAGGATTTGGTCCCATTACGTTGGCCTTTGGGATCGGAGTAATGTTAACGGACGTCGGGGGCATTCGTATTTCATAGTAGAGGGGAAATTCTTGGATTTTGAAAGCAACAATGCGAAAGCATTTTCAAGGATGTTTTCATTAATAAGAAAGAAAGTTGGGGGGTCGAAGAGATCAGTTTACCCTCTTTGTCTAACCCCAACGATGCCCACCAGGGATCAGGGATGTTGCTTTTAGGTCCCTGGCCTTATGAAAATCAAGTTTTTGGGGTTTGGGGGGGTATGGTGCAAGGGTGAAAATTAAAAGGGAAATTTAGGAAGGGGCCCCCAGGGTGGAGCCTGCGGTTTAAATTTGATCAAACGGGGAAACTTTCCAGGTCCGACATAGTAAGGTTGACAGATGAGGCTCTTTCTTGATTTATGGGTGGGGTGCATGGCCCTTTTTAGTTGGTGGAGCGATTTTTTGGTTAATTCCGGGTTTTAAGAACGAGATCGCCTGTAATAGCTATTGGAGGTATCCCACGGCCAGCTTTAGAGGGACTATGGCCTTTTAGGCCGGAAGTTTGAGGAATAAAAAGGTTGTGATGCCTTAGATGTTCTGGGCGCACGCGCGTAATGATGTATTAACGAGTTTAGCCCGGGGAAGGGGGAAATCTTTGAAAAATTATGTGAGGGGTGATTTGAATTGTTGGTTTAAAGGTACCCAAAAACCCCGTCATCTAATTAGGACGCGCTGAAGGGTTTTAAGAGATTCCCATGCCCCTGTTACTACCCAGCGAAACCACAGCCAAGGGAAGGGGTTTTGGCAGAATCAGCGGGGAAAAAAGGGCCCCTTTTGGGCCCTTGACTCTAGTCCCGATTTTGTAAAAAGACTTGAGAGGTGTAGTAAAAGTGGGGGGCCTTGGGGGCGAAAGGGGCCCCCCCCCTTTACTTTTAACGTTATTTTACTTATTCCGTGAATCGGAAGGGGGCAATGCCCCCTTTTTGGCCCCAAAGGCTGTTTCGGCGGGCGATCCGGGGGGAAAGGGACTTTGTCAGGCCCAAACCTTGGTGCTTGATCGGAACAAGCCAAATCAGGCCCCTGCCCTTTGGGGCCCTTTATCGGAACAAACCAATTAGGCCAAGCCTTGGTCGTGCCAAAACCCAAAACGGCCCTTCCCTTTGGGGCCTTTGGTGGAGCAAGCCAAAGTTTGCCATGCCCTTTAGTCGGGCGTCGGATAAGTCAACGCCATCCGACCCGGAAACCGATTTTTTCTGCCCCGGGTCCCCCTAGTAGATCTCATGAAGACCCGCAAAGTTTCGTCCAAGCGATGTCCCCTTTGGTTGGGTTTCCAAAATTTGATAATGGAAAAAACAATGTTTGTTCCCGTCACTTGCTTTTTGTTATAAGGTATATATAGGGGGGACCATGGGGACTGTTCCCCCCCGACCTGTGGCCAAGGAAGCCATAGGCCATGGCATGCTGAGGTCTAAGTCGCTCATTGGATCGCCTAGCATGCCAAGCCCCGCACGCGTGCCCGTTGCCTAGATCGTCCCTCGTCGCCAGCACGCGTGCCCCGTCCCTTGATCGTCGCCCATTTCTCGCACCGCGGCTTGGTTACCCTCACCGTTGGCCGAGAATCCTCATGCATGGCTTGGTTTCATCATGCAAAGTTTCGCCGAAAAACGAAGTACGTTTGCTCGGGTCATACATGGCTCGAAGGCCATCCCGATACGCCCGACCTCGGAAACCGAAAGTTCCTGCCCGGATCATCCTAATACATGTTCACGGAGCACCACGCAAAGTTTCATCCAAAACGGAGTCCGTTTGGTCGGGTATCGAACTTACATGCCTCAAAAGCCGTCCCGACACGTCCAGCCCCGGCCCCGGTAAAATCCCGACCCCGAAAACCGGAACTTTCTGCCCGGATCCTCCTAATACATGTTCACGGAGCACCACGCAAAGTTTCGTCCAAAACGGAGTCCGTTTGAGCCGGTTTCCAAGTTACATGCCTCAAAAGCCGTCCCGACACGTCCAACCCCGGGCCCGGTAAAATCCCGACCCCGAAAACCGGATTTTCCTGCCCGGATCCTCCTAATACATGTTCACGGAGCACCACGCAAAGTTTCGTTCAAAACGGAGTCCGTTTGAGCCGGTTTCCAAAATTTGGTCCGAACCGTCGCGAAAAGTCCAACGCCGGCCCCGGGGGCCCTCCCGACCCCGCACACCGAATTTTTCGGCATGGATCCTCCTAACATATGTCCAAGGAGCACCATGCAAAGTTTCGTCCCAAACGGAGTCCGTTTGCTTGGGTTTTCAAAAATTATGATAGATGGAAAAACCAATGTTTCTTCCTGTCACTTAGCTTTTTGTTCATAAGGGTATATAAGGGGGACCATTGGGTCTGCTCCCCCCCGACCTGTGGCCGACCAAGCCATAGGCCCTGGTAGCATAAGGTAGGACGTCCGCCTTGCATACCAAGCCCAGCACGCGTGCCCCGTTGCCTAGATCGTCCCTCGTTGCCCGTAAGCGTGCCCCGTCCCGTGACCGTTCCTCATGCCATGGCCTGGTTTCACCGTGCCATGGCTTCCAGTACCTCGTGCCATGGCTTGGTTTCACCGTGCCATGGCCGAGTAACTCGTGCCTAGATCGGCCCTCATTGCCCGCAAGCGTGCCCCGTCCGTGATCGTCGCTCGTTCCTCGTGCCATGGCCTGGTTTCATCGTGCCATGGCTTCCAGTACCTCGTGCCATGGCTTGGTTTCACCGTGCCATGGCATGCCTAGATCGGCCCTCGTTGCCCGCAAGCGTGCCCCGTCCGTGATCGTAGCCCGTTCATCGTGCCTTGGCTTGGTTTCACCGTGCCATGGCTTCGAGTACCTCGTGCCATGGCTTGGTTTCACCGTGCCATGGCTTCGAGTACCTCGTGCCATGGCTTGGTTTCACCGTGCCATGGCTTCGAGTACCTCGTGCCTTGGCTTGGTTTCACCGAGCATGGCCGAGTACCTCGTGCCTTGGCTTGGTTTCACCGTGCATGGCCGAGTACCTCGTGCCTTGGCTTGGTTTCACCGTGCCATGGCTTCGAGTACCTCGTGCCATGGCTTGGTTTCACCGTGCCATGGCTTCAAGTACCTCGTGCCATGGCTTGGTTTTACCGTGCCATGGCTTCGAGTACCTCGTACCATGGCTTGGTTTCACCGTGCCTTGGCCGAGTACCTCGTGCCTTGGCTTGGTTTCACCGAGCATGGCCGAGTACCTCGTGCCTTGGCTTGGTTTCACCGTGCATGGCCGAGTACCTCGTGCCTTGGCTTGGTTTCACCGTGCCATGGCTTCGAGTACCTCGTGCCATGGCTTGGTTTCACCGTGCCATGGCATCCAGTACCTCGTGCCATGGCTTGGTTTTACCGTGCCATGGCTTTGAGTACCTCGTGCCATGGCTTGGTTTCACCGTGCCTCGGCCGAGTACCTCGTGCCTTGGCTTGGTTTCACCGAGCATGGCCGAGTACCTCTTGCCTTGGCTTGGTTTCACCGTGCATGGCTTCGAGTACCTCGTGCCATGGCTTGGTTTCACCGTGCCATGGCTTCGAGTACCTCGTGCCATGGCTTGGTGACACCGTGCCATGGCATCGAGTACCTCGTGCCATGGCTTGGTGACACCGTGCCATGGCATCCAGTACCTCGTGCCATGGCTTGGTTTCACCGTGCCATGGCCGAGTACCTCGTGCCTTGGCTTGGTTTCACCTTGCATGGCCGAGTACCTCGTGCTTTGGCTTGGTTTCACCGTGCCATGGCCGAGTAACTCGTGCCTTGGCTTGGTTTGTCCGTGCCATGGCTTCGAGTACCTCGTGCCATGGCTTGGTTTCTGCGTGCCATGGCCGAGTACCTCGTGCCATGGCTTGGTTTCTGCGTGCCATGGCCGAGTAACTCGTGCCTTGGCTTGGTTTCACCGTGCATGGCCGAGTACCTCGTGCCTTGGCTTGGTTTCACCGTGCCATGGCATCGAGTACCTCGTGCCATGGCTTGGTTTCACCGTGCCATGGCCGAGTACCTCGTGCCTTGGCTTGGTTTCACCAAGCATGGCCGAGTACCTCGTGCCTTGGCTTGGTTTCACCGTGCCTGGCCGAGTAACTCGTGCCTTGGCTTGGTTACACCGTGCCATGGCATCGAGTACCTCGTGCCATGGCTTGGTTTCACCGTGCCATGGCATCGAGTACCTCGTGCCATGGCTTGGTTTCTGCGTGCCATGGCCGAGTAACTCGTGCCTTGGCTTGGTTTCACCGTGCCATGGCCGAGTACCTCGTGCCTTGGCTTGGTTTCACCGTGCATTGGCCTAGTTTCGTCGCACGTCGTCGGGTTTTTTGCCCGTGCTTCGGCTAGATGGCGTGCCTATCTCAAAAATTATGATAGATGAAAATTTCAATGTTTCATCCTGTCACTTAGCTTTTTGTTCATAAGGTATATATAGGGGGGTGTGTAGTGTGTCTGCCAAGGGGCACACTGGTCGGGATCAGTTGCTAGTCGGTCGGGATCAGTTGCTAGTCGGTCGGAATTCGTTGCTTGTCGGTTGGAATCGGTTGCTTGTTCGTCGGAATCGGTTGCTTGTCGGTCGGAATCGGGTCGGTTGCCTGTTGGTCGGAATCGGATTTGTAGCCTATTTTCTCTGGAATTGGAGACCGGTTGCCTGTTGATCCTATTCCTTACTACGTTGGTTGCGCACGTTGATGCCCGTATCCATATGCTAGAAAGATTTGGTGATGTAGGCAGTAGCCCGGTCATGGTGGGTTCGATGGTGGGTTCGAGATTTGTTACTT
>JARYMX010000673.1:0-12210 GCA_030169165.1 Centaurea solstitialis | reverse complement strand
GTTCTACCCTATTGTAATCTTGTCAATTTAGCAAAAGTCAAAAACTCCCTTTTTTTTAAGTTAGAAGGAACCGCTTGAACCGTTGTTTTGGATTTATGGGATTATGAAATCTCGTAATGGTTTTTGTACTTGAATCATCTTTAAACTCTAACACCTTGATCCATCCTTTAACTCAGTAAAGTGATGGTTTAAAGTCTTCATCGATTTCCCGAACTTCAAATTGAAATTTTCCCCATTTAATGTTGCGTTGTGTCTATCTGCCTCAGATGATTGACACCCACCCCTCCTCTCGTTTTCTATTAAGCTTTTGCTTTTCTATGGCCGTTTTAATTTCACAATCATAGTTATGGTTTTTTATATAATTCAAGTAAAAACGTAAAAAATGGTAGGTAAGCTCTCGCTTTTATCTCTTGTCCTCCATCTGTCAATTTTTATCAGGAGCAATGTTTAGAAGATGATCCCCATCCATCTCAATTGTTTAGGCTTAATTATTTGATTTTTTATCATAGTTGGATGAAAAATAATCTTCTTAAACTTATTGTAACTTTTAAAACTTTTTTTTATCGTTAAAGGGAAGGAGACAAGCCTAGTGGATTAGAAGGTTTTAGGGGCTGGTGTTGCTTGTTTGATCTTTTTTAATCGGTTCATGGATGGTTGATTTTTTGGTGATATTTTTTAATAGAAGAGAGTGCAGCTCTATGGGAATACCCAAATTCCACAAGGAAGCAGGTATGTGTGGTACTGTTCCCACCCCAAGTACGTTTAAAACATTAGAGTTCCAGGGTTTGCTTCATGCATAGTAAGTTAATTTTGTTTGGTCTTAACCAATATGTGATATATAAAGTGAGTGATTGTAGAAAGAGTAGGTTGTATAGAAGAAGGTACACAACACCTTATTTTGGTATGATACCTGTAATTTTTAATTTTGCATTGAATTTTTTTGGGTTCGAATCAACTTCTGATTTTTCTTTTTCTTTTTTGCCACTAGGGCTAAAATTTGTAATATGTGAGTTGCATTCTTAACATCTTCTTTCCAGGATTGTGGTATATTGAGAATTTTAATCCTAAAATTTAAAGTTTCATTCAAAGTTATTGCTTGTTAAGAGGTTTGATGGGTTGGATATGATGAAAATTGGAAATTGGACACCAGTGGGTTCACTTGCTTGGACCAGATGAACAATTTGGATCAGACTTCTGTGTCAAAACAGTCAATCACCATACTTAACAATCCTCCTTGTCTTCAGTCCAACATCTCTTTTAGATTTAATTGGCTAAATTGTGTTCCATACATGATGGCATTTTTTAATAGAAGATGTCTTATAGTCCGATAACGAGTATTGATCAATGACTTATTGATTTCATTGTGCATGAAATCTTTGTTGGTGGGCCTTTTAATAAAGCAAGAAAGCATTAAAGGTAAACCTTGTTCATTTAACTAAAAAGTTCTTCTAAAGCATAAACTTTTTATATATATAACTATTTGATTATAGTAACAAAACATTACATTTTTCCCCCAAGATCATAAGTCAATTTTATAGTTAATGTGCTCTGGTCCCCAAGGTTAGGTTTTTTTTAAAAAAAGTGGTCACTGAGCTTCATTGATTATGATCAATACTTTTTGTTTGATTTGTTAGATTTTGTTGTTCAGATTTTGTCCTTCACGTAATGCTATTTTCGTAATCTTTATGAGCTAAGAGGGCATTTTGTCTTTTTTCTAATAAAAATAAATGCATAATATGTTGGAATATATTGCATTATTATATCAAATTTAATTTTAAAGTAAAATATGTATAAAGAGAGAAATGTTCAAATGAGAAGTCCCAAAAAATTACGAAATAGAGAAGTGATTTCAACCGTTGAGATCATAGTTGAATATCAAAGCCCATTTTTGACCAATTCAAAAGGATTGACACGATTCAGGGAGGGGTGACGGTCAAACGCCTTTATTGACGGATTAGTGGTGGAAAATCACTTCTTTACTTCGTAGAGAGAGAGAGAGAAGGAGAGGAGAGAGAGGAGAAAGAAGTTCAAATGTGAATCATCTTTCATTGTAAACTGAGGAGCAACAAATCGCGCCACGTAAGCAATCTGAATCAGCACCTAAGCTTTATTCAGTATAATATCATGCAGGTTGAATAAAGCTTTTATTTTGACTGTATAAGCTTTTATTCAATTTGAATAAAGCATGAATATTCAATTCAATATTAGCCGTGACGCGATACTATTGGTCCCCCGTTCACAATTTAAAAATGAGTTCATATTTGAACTTGGCATTTATATATATATATATATAGGGATTTTCATTTGTGAACCCAGATTTAAAGCATCATCCTAAGTAAACCATCCATGATTTTCGTATTTATAATTTAAAAAAAAATCGAAAATGTCCAAACAGCCCAAACAAAACCTTTAATGATTTATTTAGTTCACAAAACTAAAAATGGGTTCATAAATGAAAACCAATATATATATATATAATATATATATCAAAGACCTTTGCAACCCGGTAGGGAAGGGTAGGAATAGGGATGGGTTGATGTTCAAGCGAGAAAGAGGAATGGTTGGGTTTGGGCTGGTGGTGAGGAAGAAGGGATGCGATTTTGGCTAACCGGTTTTTCACAGAGGGTAAGCAAGGGGAATGAAGGGCAAAAAGATTTTTTAAAAAACAAATAAATGAAAAATTATAAATTTCTCTAACAAAATAAATAATATATATTTAAATATGGTTTCATTTTTTTATGGATTAGGTCCCTCAGTTTAAATTTCCCACTAATAATTGCTCCGTTACTTGGGTAATATCAGCGGTTTATTTTTTCTTTAAAACCCTAAAACCCTCTAATGAATGCCATCTCCGATGAATACCCCCGCCACCCCCCTTTGAGATCATCTCTTCCACCTTGTCGTTCTAATCATCCCATAGGGTACTCCCTATTTCCACCCAATTTGAAATCCTTGTCTAGTACAAATCTCCAACCGTTCACCATCGTTCTTTTTCCTTCTATAACTCTCTTTATCCTTTTCAACTCCTCCGACCATGCCACAACGCACCTCAAAGTTCATCAATACAGATTCATTGACTTCATAAAGTCATCGAGTTAGTTCCCCAAATTTTGGAGTTGTTTATCTCTCTAGTTTTTGGGGTTTTGTTAATAAAAACACCTATTAATAAAATCTTTTTTGTTGAAGAATATAAGCTTATCTATAATATATAAAAGCAAATAATTCAATACAACAGTTTCTTTTGTTCAACATTTCATTTTACAATTTACACTTTGTACCTCCATAGTTAGTTATTAAATTATTTTAGTCATTAACTTTTTCATTTTCTATTTTAAACCCTTATCATATAATCTACACTAATCATATATTATAAAATAAAATTTTATTAAAATTACGTTTTTTAAAAAATTATATCATCATAATCGTCTTTTAATAACTTCGAAATAAGCTCAATATTGAATATTTTTTATTCAATTATATTTATATTCTATTATATAAAGAAAATACTTTTATTTCAATTTTGAAATTGACTTTTCCCAATAAACCATTAGGGGGTTTTAATTTGATTGAATACATATGATTAAATTGTGTTTACAATGATGTATATAAAAATGGGGCAATTGATTCATATTCGCGCTGCAAGCGCGCGGGTACGTTTTGTGTATATAAAGAAAGGGTGTGAAGGAGTGTTGGAGAAAAACAAAATTTTTTTACCAAATTGAAAAACTTTTTCAGTTTTTTGGGTGTTTTGTTAATAAAATATAAGAAGGGTTCAAACAATGAAAAAAGCCTGTCAATTTTAAAGCATGAAGGAGCAAATCTTTGCCCCATTGCGTTAGGGGGCTGATCATAGAGGATTGAGCATTCCATGGGGGGTAGAGATTATTTAAAAGGGGGGGGGGGGTGGGCAAAACCCCTTTGTTGCCATGATGTTGAAAATTGCTTCTCCCCTTTTTAAATTGAATTTTTTTTTGTTTTAACCCCCCTTTAGGTTTGTTTGGCAAGATAAATAGTGATACTAGTGATAAGTACCTTATAAGTTTCCCCCAAAAAATGTCCAGGAAGCTAGCTTTTTGAAACCTAAATTTGAGTAGTTTGAGGGGCTTATTGTGTTTTTCCAATTAATCCCTTATTAATATTAATTATTAAATTCAAATATACCCTTTCTGGTCATTTTACATACTATAACTAGTTTTTGAAACATAATTTGTTCAACAGTAGTTAACACTACAGCAAGCTTTTTCAATCAAAGCTAGTTATAGCTCCCGCTATTATAAGTACGCTTGCAAACATTTGCCTTAATATTAACAACATAAATATGTTAAATAGTACTATATATACTAGTTTTCACATAGGAACGAATTTGTAATTTCCAAGGCAAGTTCTAATCCGTAAAAAAATGAAGGTGAGGGCATTTTTATAAAACATCATATCACAGGGATCAAATCCGTAAAGTCGCTTGGTTAGGGTTATCCAAATTGGGGGGGAAAAAAACAAGAATTCAATTTACCATTTATAATGCAGCTGCAGGCAGCTGCAGCTCAACTCTCTCTAGAAAAATTTAAATTGAAATGGCAGTCCAACTTCCGATGAACTCATCGTCGAAATCCTTTCAATTTTACCAGCAAAATCGCTTCTTAGATGCGATTGGTGTGCAAATCGTGGCTGAATTTGATCAGCTCCACCAACTTCAAACTTATGCATCTTACAATTTCAACCACCCAAATCCCCGTTATTTTGTCCGTCGTTCTTTTATTATTTTGTGGCTGAAGAAACTTATGATGTGCATTTAAGATGATGAAGCTTTTAGTTTTGATGTGTACCCAAATTGAGTTTCCTTCGCTCCCATCCGTGGCATTCTGTTTTGGATAGTCGGGTTTTTGCCACGGTGTTATTTGCCTTGTGATGAGTGAACCTTTTTAGAGACCCTTTCACTTTAGATTTTTAATTTGGGGAACCCTTGATCAGAAGGAAATTAATTACCTCTTTATGTTTTACTTGTCGGTTTAAAAATAATTTTTTTTTGGGGTTTGGGTAAAAAGATACCATGTTTATAAATTTGTTAGTTATAGATGGGGTTTTCCCCCCCAGACTAAGGTAAGTTTGTTGTTGTTGAAATTTTGCATTTTTCCCCCCAATTAAAACAATGTGTAATTTTAAACTTTTATTATTGCATTATAATATAGGTTGAGGTTTAAAGAAAATGTATTTGGGGGGAAGTCATGTTTTATAATTGGTTGTTCTATTTTTTAAAAAAATGGTACAAAATTTTTTTGAAGGATGGCATGGGGCCCGGGGACGGACCCCTGGGGTTTTCCATCTCTAAGTTTGCATAATACTGAGTTTTTGGGAAAATTGATTTCCGAGTTTTTAGCGGAAGATTCGTGAGGGTCTTGTATTGGAAATTTTTTCCCATCTTTTATTCTTCCGTTTTAAATTTTGGGGGTGAAGTCAGGAAGAGATATGGTAAGGTTATGAAGGGGTATAAAAACCCCACCTTTTGGGACAAGCTATATTTTATCATTTTAAAGTTGGTTGGGGGAAAACCCTTTGCGCCGAAAAACGGGGAAGATTGTAGAACTTGAAAATAGGGACACGATTATTTTTAACCCAATGAGGGTTTAGTGTTGTTTTTGTGTTGCGGGGAAGGTTTTTAATTGCGGGACAAATTGGAAATAGAAAGGAAGTTTAGCTTTGTTGGATGTGAGATAGGTTCCAAATAAGGGGGGGAAGTTTGATGATGTTTGAAAAGCAAGGTATGGGTTTGAACCCCTTATTTTTGTGGTGGATGAAAAAGTCATATGCATGCTGTATTTTTTTTGCCCGTCTTTGTTTTTTTTTTCTTTCATGGTTTTTAACAAAAAACCCGATGATAACTTTGTTTAGATGTCATGGTTACAAAAATCTAGTGATAAAGAGAATTTTAAATTGTGATTTGCTAGTGTTTTTGCAACCCAATGGTCTTTCATTTCTTATGGGTAGTGTTTATGTAATTTTGATTGAGATATATTAAATTTAAAACTTTGTGTAATTTTCCTTTGGGGAGTTTTTATTATTAAAAATGTCATATTTGGTTCGAAAACCCTTTAGAACCTTTTAGGGGCTTCCTTTTTGTATTTAGTTTTTAAATTTGTGTATTAATACTTAAACCTACTTTTGTAAAAAATTAAACAAAATTTTTGTCTTCATTTTAAAATGGGGGTTTAAAAAATTATGTGTTTGGGGCAAGCCCTAAAAGAATGAATTAAGAAAAATCAAGAAAATATGAATGATAAACCCCGTTTTTTTTGCTAAGAAATATTTATAATAAAAGAATTGAGTACAGGGTTTATTATTTACATTTTTTAGCCCCATAACCCAAAAAAAAGGGGTTAATTTAATGATTTGACCCCTGTGATTTGTGGTTTTTAAAAAATGCCATGTCTTAAATTTTTATTATGAGTAAATTGTTTTATTTGATCCCCATTTCATAACCCTAACCTTCATTATTTTTTTTTTTAAATTTTAACAAAATGGGGAAAAAAGGGTCATTTTAGGTTTTTATTGTTTTCTTTAATCCATTATTTTTTTTTAATTTTCCCCCCCCTCCAATACCCCCCTTCTTAAATATGTGTTATTTGGCAAAAGATCATTCCCTTTGAAAGCGAAACCAGGGGAGATCTAAATCAAGGGAGGGGTTTTATGATTTTTTCAAAATACATTGGGTATGTTTGGTATTGGTGGGATATGAATTGAGATGGTTTGGGAGATTGTGTGAAAAAACCCACGGAGTTTAGCTTTGTTGGTGTTGGAATAGGATTGGGGGGAGGGATAAAATGCTTGATAAATCTGTTGGGGGGTAGCATAGTTAAAACCAAAATGGCTTCGGTTATCTTACTTTCAGTGAATTTTATGAAATTTTCCAAAAATTGGATAGTTTTTAAATTTTAAAGGTGTTAAAGAAGTTGGAGTTTTTAATTTTTATAATATTTTCCCCAAATTGAATCAATTTTTTTTTAACCATGAACCCAAAATTTTTAGTATTGTGGATAGACGAAATACTATGGCAGGGAAACAAAAATGTTGGGTATTTTGTAAATATTTTTACTATGTTTTTAAGTAAAAAAAAATGTATAATAAGGTTACCCTTTTTTGGTATTTGATGAAATGATTTTTGGCCCAAAATAGTAGTACTTGTGTTGAGATTCGCATGTTTATCCCTTATATGTTTTAAGAAGTTATTTTAATTTAAATTATATTTAAATTTTTTGCGAGCTTTCATAAACCATGAACTATGGAAAAAATTTGGCCAACTATATATAGAGTTCGAAAAGGTAAAGTTAAAAGGGAAAGGGAAAGATTTAGTTGGCTTTATTTCATATTGTTCAATTTTGGTTTTTTTAGGTGTTGTTAGGGGGCCTGTTGGATTTGTGTAAAGGTTCAATATTGGGGAAATTTAAGTTCGTTTTTTTAAGTATATTATGTTTGTTAAGTTTTGAAATTGGGGTGTGAATTGGGCCCCCCTTTAAAAGCTCCCTTTTATGTTATCCCCTGATTGATTTGAAATTTTTTTTTAGTAATTTTGTTTTTTGGGTTCTCTTAAAAAAGGTTTTTTCAGAAGAAGTATAAACTATAAATGAAATTCAAAAAAAAGAAGAGTTTAATGGGAAAAAACAAACTTAATTTCAATGTAATTAAACCCCCAAAATTTACAAAGGATTTAAATTATTTTTTCAAAAATTTTTTCTAAATATCCCTTTTTAAATTCCCCGGAGTTCACAATTATTGGTTTAAAACCCCATTCCTTGAATAAAAATTTTTTTTTTTATGGTATGTTTTTAACCCATACAAATTTTTTTAGGGTTTGGTCCCCCTTCCCTAATGTTTGTCCCTACGTGTTAATGTTTTTTTTTCAAATTTTAATTTTTTTTTTTTCTGAAGTTTATTTTACGTTTTTGCATTATATATAAAACAAAAATTTTCAGATCAAAAAAAATATCATAATAAGAAATTCTATTACAGTGTTTGGATGTAGATAAAATTGGAAAAACATAAAGTTTGATAGATGGCAAGTAGGGGTGACAAATTTTCCGAATGACAGAACCCCCAGAAGAAAAAGAGTTTGAGTTGGTTTTTTGACCCCCCAACCCCTTTTTTTTGCGGTTGATTGAGTTGGTATATGGTTTTTCCAGGTCAATTAGGGGTGTTTGGGGTTATAAATGAAAATTTATAAACAAAAAGGGGGGGCATTTCATAAAACCCTAAAATGCAGGGATCAACGCAATTAATTAGTTGGGTTTTGATTGCTATTCAAAATTGGGGGGGAAAAAGGGGTTAAGGAAAAATAAATGAAAAAAATGAGCTCTTTTAATTGTTCTCTAGAAATTGAAAAAGAAATTTAAGTTTTAATGGAATGAAATTTGATGAAAAAATGTCCAAATCCCCCCTTCTTACACAAAATCGTTCTTGAGGTTGGTTGAAAATCGCTGAATTTATGAATTCCCCAAATTCAAATGATGTTTCACAATTTCAAAGCTAAACCCCCGCTTTTTGTCGTCGCCCCTTTGGGTGATGTTTTGGTGAGGAATGGTTGATGTGCATTTGGTGATGAAGTTTTACTTTTGGAATTTTTAAAATTGAAAATTTTTGTAGTGAACTGGTTTTAGATTGCGGGTGTTGCAATGGGTGTTTGTCTTGAGATTAACTTTATTGAAGGGGATTCATTAGTGGATTATTCTGGGAATCCCTTGATTAGAAGGAATTTAAATTCCCCCTTTCCCATGTTTTACTTGGTTTTAAAGCCCTTTTTTGTTTTGGGTTTGGGTACGATTAGATTCGGATGATTTAAAATTGTGAGTCTCACCACGATGAGTGTTTCATACCAGACCTAGGTAATTTTCCCCCTCTTTCATATTGAAATTGTAGCTGTAATTTAAACCCTTTTTATTATTTAAAATTCAGGTTGAGGGTTTCACAGCAAAAGGGGATTTTGGAGGAAAGTCAGTTTCCCCGATAATTGTATGTTACCCCACCCCTCCCCCTGCTTCAATATCTCAAAGGTGGGATTTGGTGAGGGTCCCCCCTGGGGGTTTAATCACTTGTGGGTTTCCTTATCTATATAATTTTAAATGATATGGGTTTTTTGGGAATTTATTGCCCAGAACGATGGATTGTTGATGGTTTGTATTGGGAAAATTTTGGTGTCTTGTTCTTCCCCGGGCTGAATTTGATGGGGTGAAGTAGGAAAATAAGTATATGGTATGGTTTGAAGGAGATAAAAAAACCCCGGGCCTTTGGACAAGGTTTTTCTGTGTTACCCCCATTGATTGGGGAAAACCTTTTTGGGTACGAAACAAGGTATTTTGAGTGGAACTTTTTTTTTTTTTTTTTTTTTGAAGGGGATCCCAGGCTTTTCCCCCTATCCGGAAG
This sequence comes from Centaurea solstitialis, assembly GCA_030169165.1. NCBI lineage: Eukaryota > Viridiplantae > Streptophyta > Magnoliopsida > Asterales > Asteraceae > Centaurea > Centaurea solstitialis. Next base: position 2,802 of record JARYMX010000673.1, on the reverse strand, counting down.
GTTTAGGCGCTAAAAATGCGCCCCGAGTTAATCCCCGTGGGGCCAAATTTGGGAAACGCCGGTAACCCGGGTGAGGGTTAAATAAATTCCCCCCAAAGTTAACCCCTACCCCCGCCTTATGGTTTTTTGGAACTTTAAAACAGGGTCGGGTTTTCTTTACCCGGGGAGGGTATTATGTGTTTTTTTTTGGATGGAGGGGGAAGATTATTTTGATTTTGGATTTTGTGGACAGTACGAAGAGAGTTTGCTTTGTTAGATGTTGGGGGTAGGTTCCAAATAAGGGGGCCCATGGAAAAAATGAGGGGGTGATGGAAGCCTTTGTGATTGAAAAAAGGAAAGGGATAGTTTGTGTTTTGTTTTTTGTGGTGTGAAAAAATTTATGAAATTGAAGAATTTTTTTTAAGTGGTTTTTTGTTTTTTTTCTGTGTTTGTCAAAAATAAATCCCCCTGTTGTGTTGTTTAGATGGTCTTTTTCTAAAACATGGACAAAGAGGATTTTTTATAATTGACTTTGTGTATTGTTAAAAACCAAAATTTTCCTTTGGGAAATGTTTGTGCAATGTTTTAAAAGCAAGTTATTTAATTAAAAGTTTGGATTATGTGTCTTTATGGATGTTTTAATTGCCCCCCGGTTATGTATATGTTGTGTACCTTAGGGAGGTTCCATCTTAATTTGGTAAAAAGTTGAAAGCTAGAATGTAATCTATTTTAGTTGTTAGTGTTTTTGAAGAACCCCAATTTTTTTTTCCCTCCCATCCAACCCCAAACTAAAGTGTTTTTTTAATTTTTTAAATTGACCCCTTGATGAAAAAAGTAGGGTTTTTATTTTTTAAAATAAAGAATTTTGGTTTGAAAGTTTTACCCTTTTCACCTTTTGGGGGGTTCCCCTTTTTTTCATTTGAAATTTTTAAAGTGTATTTTATACTTAAAACCTAGATTTTGTAAGAAGTTAAACACAAATTTTATATGCATTTTAAGATGGTGGTCTTAGAAATATTAAAGTGATTAGGCCAAGCCTAGAAAGATGAATTAAGAAAATTCAAGACAAGGATGAATGAAAATCCAATATTTTTGCATTAAGCTAATAATCCAATATATTAAATTAAGTAATTAAAGTGTGGTATGATATGAATTGATTCATCTATATATGCAATTTAATATGTTCCCCTTTGAGAAAATTAAGATATTAAGTACTACTAGTTTCCAAATTCTGTATAGATATTTTTTGTTTGAGTTTCACCCATCTTATTTCATGTTAAGAATCAGGACACGGGCTAGACACTGTTGCATGGCAAGAATAAAGGGATCATTACCTGTTCGATGACAAGCCAATTCCGTTTGCCTTTCCATTTGAATCTGGTTCCTTGTGGCATCCGAGACTTGGTGACCTGATTATGAAGACAATTAGTAAAAGTGAAAAACTTCCTTTTCTTTAAGTTCCACTGTTTATAAGGAACCGCTTGAACTCGCTATATTGATTTAATGGGATCATGCTCGTATCTCGTAATGGTTTTTGGTACTACTTCCTTCTAATGGATGCTTACTCTTAGACGCACTTGGATCTATCATTTAACTCATAAAAACTACACTTTAAAAGTCTTTGTCCATATTGAACTTAGATTGAAAATTTTGTTCATTTAATGTTTGCCTTGCTGTCTTGACACCACCTCTCTCTATAAGCTTTGGTTTTTCTATGGCGACCAAAAAGCAACACCAACCTCACACCAAAAAGAACTGCAAATTGGTGGGGTCGGACAGGTAAGTGTCGTACATTTTCAGTTTTCCCAATATTCATATTGAAATCTATAGTTGTAATCTAAACCATTTATTACTATGTATTATATCAGGTTGAGGTACGCGTAGTGAAAACGAATTGTAAAACATCTAAGCCCCTTAAGTAAACAAAGACTTTGGTTAAGACCCTTGGATAACAATTTTAAAAGTTGGTTTCTCAAATAGGAATCAGGTGAAAGTTAATTTCATTTTGATGCTTTTTATTTTCTTATGAAACTATTTGATTATAATAATAAAACATTTCTATTTTTGCCAAGACCAAAATTGTTTTTAGGTTAATTGTGTATTTGGTCATGAGGTTTGATGATTTTATTAAAGTGGTAACTAAACTTACATTGATTATGGATTAAGACTCTTTGCATAATTCGTTAGAATTTTGTCTCTCATTTAATGCCAATCCATAATCTTCATGAGTTAAGAGGGCATTTCCTACCTTTATCTTTATAAAAGATTATATAGAGGGATTTTCTTTGTGAACTTTTTTTGTGTAACTTGTGAACTTCGCCAAAAAGACGATTATATGATGAAATTGGTTTTTGAAATTGTTTAATATGATGAATTTATATTATATGATACATTTTTTGTTGAAATTGTTTCATATTTTGGTGATTTTACGTGAAATCAAAAGGTTTCATAAAAAAAATATTGAAACAGTTTCATAAGAATGGAAAAGTTACGTAAAAAATACCGAAATACGAAACATTTTCATTAAAAAAATGTTTCATATAATATAATTTCATCATATTAAACAATTTCATGAACCAATTTCTTTGATTTAACCTATGAAATCGTCGTTTTGGCTTGAGTTCACAAGTTCACACAAAAAAGAAGTTCACAAAAGAAAGTCCCTCGATATATATATATATATAGTATATATATATATACAGAGAGAGAGAGAGAGGAAACTTCAAATGTGAACCACTTTTTGGTTGTGAACGTGAGGGCAGCCGAGAGCGCGACACGTGGCGGCTTTTGAGTGTTTGGGTTCCCCTTTAAAATTTTCCAAAA
>JARYMX010000672.1:0-12290 GCA_030169165.1 Centaurea solstitialis | reverse complement strand
CTAGTTTTGAGAAATTTATTTTTGTAGCCCTTTAAAAATGGCAAAAATCACATATAGCCATTCTCTCTGCATTTTTTGTGAAATAGCCCAACAAGTCGCCCCAGGGAGAGTCGCCTGAGGCGACTTGCCATTTTCCGGCCAAACCTCTCCGTTCCGACCACTGTTCACGCCGCCGGCAAGGGGAGTCGCCCCACTCGAAGTAGCCCCAGGCGACTCCTAAATAAATACAAAATCAGCCCCTGTACTTTAACTTATGAAGAATTGCAAGATCGCCCCCTGAACTTGAGTCGCCCCAGCATAAGTAGCCTGGGGCGACTTTGACCTTGTTGACTTCACTTTGACCGACCAAGAAACCCTACCTTCCTCCTCATTTGCAGCCTCCTTCATTCTCTCCTTCATCCTCTCCTTCCTCCTCTCCTTTCTTCTATCCCTTTCACTAATTTCCCATATCTTTCACTAATTTCCCATCTCTTTCACTCTAATTTCCCTCTCTTTCACTCTTTTTTCCCATCTATTTCCTTTAATTATCACTTTCAAACCTTATTCTTCATCTTTTTCAAACCTTATACATTTAAAAAATTTAAAGAATTTTCAAAGTGGGGGACCAACCTTCAACGACATTGAACACGTGTTTTTTGTCGGGTCACGATCAACACAAAGGCAAGGGGTTACACACCGTTAGATCGTTTATCATCAATGGCGACTTATGTAAGTTTCCTAGATTTCTTGATGTCCATATGTTGAGATGTGTAGTTTTATTTTATTTTTTGAAAGGAGATGTCTAATTTTTATGTGTATAATATGAGATGAGTTCTTGATCTATTACTTGTATTTAATTTTTAATCGTACAAATTAAAGCTATGATGAAGTTAAAAGATTGTTGAGGTTTTGGTTGGTTTTGATGTATACAAAGTTAGGAATTTGATGAAGTTTGTTATAAAAATTGTTACACCCTTTTATATACTTTTATGTTTGTTATTTTTGTATACCATTGTATAAGTGTAATTTTAGTAGTGTAAAAAGTGTTAAACATGTGTAAATATTAAATTTAGATGTTGGTTTTGAGATGTTTATAGTCTTACATTTTAAATTTATATAATTTTAAACATGTGTAAATATTAAATCTAGATGTTGGTTTTGAGATGTTTATAGTCTTAGATGTTAAAAAATTGTAATTATAATTTTAGTTGTGTAATTTTAGTAGTTTTTATGTGTAGAGAATTTTAGATGTATATATTATTATTATATGAGTTATTGATGTGTAAATATTAAATCTAGATGTTGGTTTTGAGATGTTTATAGTATTAGATGATAAAATATTGTAATTATAATTTTGTGTAATTTTAGTAGTTTTTAGGTGTAGAGAATTTTAGATGTATATATTATTATTATATGAGTTATTGATGTATTAGTTGTTTTTTTATTTTTATATGTTTTGTTATCTACTTATATAATTGACGATAATTTATTAAATATATTTATAGGGAGATTTGCCTAAACTTACGGGTAGGAATTTGTCGAAGTTTGCGGCGGATATTAAGTCTAAGCTAGACGACGAGGGACAAGAGTTGTTTAGACGAGGTCCATTTGGTCATTGGTTAGACTACATAAAAGTAAATCGTGCGGATCCGATGGGTATTGTGTTATTCCTACAGAGGCAGGTTGTGGTCCCAAATGGAGACCCGGAGACATTATATTTTAGGATCGGTCCATACCAGCGTCGTTATGGCCGAGCAGAGTTCAACCTTATCACGGGACTCCCTTTCGGTCTCCAACCGACTGTATACACTTCGGATGGAAATGCCTTCGTTAGTAGGTTATTTCCACATCGCACACAAAATGTACCTAGGAAGCAACCCTTTCGGATCAAGGTTTCAGACCTAATGGCGTTGTTTCAAAACATGAGCCGCTTGGAGGTCGAAGAACAGGTTCGTATATGTTCCCTTCTGATGGTGGAGAAGGTATTCTTAGGCCATCAAGACAATGTGTATGTTGATGGTTTACTATTAAATGCTGTGAATGACCTGGATGTATGGAACGAGTATCCGTGGGGTTCTTACATTTGGAGCTATACATACAAGCACACGGACGGCGCCTTTGAAAGGCGAATGACACAGAATAATGAAGCTATGACGCTATATGGCTTTCAACACGCGTTTGAGGTAATATAATTATTCACCAATTAATGTTTTTTCATTTTTTATATAATAAATGTTATTAAATAAACGCTACATGAATGAGTTTTTTTTTAAAAATAAACGCTATATGATTGTTTTTTAGAAAATAAACGCTATATGTTTGTTTTTTAAAATAAAACCTATAATAATTTATTATTAAATAAACGCTATATGAATATGTTTATTTTAAATAAACGCTATATGTATGTGTTTAAAAACAAGCGTTATAGGAATGTGTTTTTTTAACATAATAAATCTAAAAGTTATTTTTGTCATTGCAGATCTGGATTCTTGAGATGTTCCCTGTGTCCTTAGAGTATTTTTTAAGGAGTGACGCGTATCCGAGGGGGTTACGGTGGCAGAAGAAAAATAAAAGAACGTTGACTCGGGATGAGTGGTTGAGATTCTGTAGATTTGATAATGTATGATTTTATGCCAAGGTTTCTTACTTTAATTTAGACAAAATAGGATCATTATATATATTTGACATTACTTGTTTTTTATATATTAGGAAGCGCATATCCCACCCTAGGGCCTTGTAGCGGACGAGTTCGAACAGCAGCAGGGGTGGTATAGACGGAGCCAAGAATGGTTTCAGCACATTGCCAGTCAACGACCGTCCAAGAGGGCCAGACTTATAGCGGCACGTGCAGATGACGATGTCGACAACGAGGATCCTATGGATGTCGACCAATACCATGAGAAATGGGAGACGTTGGACAGAGTAGTAAATAACCAAAATGAGTTGATGAGAAAGATGGCAGAAGTTGAGAAGGCGATAGCTGACCTGCAGGTAAATGTACCGTTTATTTTAATAACATTTATTTGAATAACATTTATTAATAACATTAATATCAACGGTTCATAGTTTGTCTAATGTTGAGCATGTATTGGTTAGGTGTCTGGACGACATTCTGTTTCTACTAGCCGTCCATCCACTAATTATGGTTCCATGCATGTCCAGTACTCGCAACAGGTAAGTTAGCCTATAAAATTAACGTAAGTTATGTAGTGCAATTTTTTGTAATTTAAAATTACAATGTTTAGGAGGATGCGAGACGTTCTTTTGACATGGGCGGTGGATATACACAGTCTGCGTACGCACATTATGTAAGCATCGTGGATACATATTCGCGTTTACTGCTTGAGGTGGGTTTGATAATCTGCTTAATAAACTGTATATAATGTTTGTAGGGACAGAGTTCGACCTTCGGCATGACTGGGCCGAGCTGCTTTTACACCTCCCGCTCACGGCATGTCTGGGGGTTCATTCTTTATACAAAGCCCGAACACGCAAGCTGTAAGTGTTATTGAATTTGTATTCATCTCATACCCGCTACGTTGTTTACTAATTATGAATGTCATTCCGCAGGGTGTCTTTTCTGGTACTCAGAAGGTGGATCCTGTATGGAGCTCGTATGCAGACCTTATTACTGGATCAGGCTCAGCATTTAGCGCCTTCGGCCAGGCCTACGGTGGTATGTCCGGTGCAGGAGGGTCGGCATACGGTGCTGCAGGGTCGTCATACGGTGCTGGAGGGTCGTCATACGGTGCTGGAGGGTCATCATATGGTGCTGCCGTTGACACCGTCGTACCGCGGCCGACCACCACGTATGCCGACCGTGCTGCTGTTGACGCGGAGATGGACCTTCAGGCGGAGTCGGAGGCCGATGAGGAGTCGGAAGCGTATGAGACTGAATCTGACCCTCAGCCCGAAATACAGAACCGGGGGAAGACGGTGGTAGAAATGACTCCGCGACCTCAACGGGTAAGGAAGCCAGGTGAAAAGACCAAAGCACCATGGACGTCGGGCAGTCAGTTTACAGCTAGTGTTAAGAAGGTATTAGGTGGGTTAAAGAAACAATCCAAAAAGTAGACTTGTTTGGAATGTTTATCTTAGTGGATATTATTAAAGTTTTTGTGTATGTCTATGTTATGTTTGTTCGTACTAAACTTTAATTTAGTAGAACATCTAATTTTAACCGAATACAAACATTGTTTTTAAAACTTGCTACAAGTCATACAACACTAAGATGACAACACTTCTAAGGGGATGATTTCATTTAAATTAAAATAAATAACAGCAAGTAAAAACAAACCCCTATTTGAAACATCAAAGGGGGGTCATTTAATTGAAAGCATGAAATTACACAACTACACCATAAAATTGGTACAAACATATCACACCTCCTCCACCTCAAAAATAACATCGTACAAGCTAGCCATCCCAGTAGTAGGTCGATCTTGAACAAGCTTGAACTTCAACCAAGCGGCATCTTGTAGTTTGTGTTGGATAAACATGAGGCGAAACTCGCCGCACATGCAGAAACATCCACTTGGCATAAGAATCAGCTCCATAGGATGGCCCCATCTTCCAAACCTTATTATACACTTCTTGTGATTGTACAAATTCCACATATTCACAAAGGGTAAAGGAATATGCTGAAATTTTTTTGCAGATTTAACAAATTATCTACATTGTAAATACAACATGAAATAAATTGAACTATAATGTGAAATAAGGTGAACTATGAAGTTGTTGAAAAAGCTTACCAAAATGCCAATGTAAGTCCAATCTTTTTCATTCTGAACTGTGAAGTAAAGGGGTTAGTTGACGAAGAAGCCATTTGCAGTTTTGGAGTAGGATGTATGTTTTGCAGATTTCTCAAGTTGTGTGGTTTCGGTTAATGAGACACTGCCTATTTATAAGCTTGAACATACCATAAATAATTGTTGATAAAAGCATTCAGAAGTAGTCACATGGGTTGATTGATAATCCATGATAAGAAGACAACACTACAAAGGTAAAAAGATGACAACACTGATAAACTGACAGTACTAATTCATACTGATAAAAGCAAGAGTCATTAACACGTTGGTACTAATTCATACTGATAAAAGCAATAGTGTACTACACCATTCAGCCTTATGCTGAAGCGTCAATCATCTTTTACTTTTCAGCCTTTTACAGGCATTAATGATTCGTCTGAAAAAGCCTTAATAACACTGATAAGAGGAGACACTTCCTACAATAATTCATCTGCCATGAAGGTTAAAGTAATAAAGATAAGATGACAGTACAATAATTCATCTTTTACTTTTCAGCCTTTTACAGGCATTAATGTTTCATCTGCCATGAAGGTTAAAGTAATAAAGATAAGATGACAGTACAATAATTAATCTTTTACTTTTCAGCCTTTTACAGGCATTAATGTTTCATCTGCCATGAAGGTTAAAGTAATAAAGATAAGATGACATTACAACAATTCATACTGTAAAAGCCTTAGTGAATCAGCCTTTTACAGACGTTCAATCATTCTTTGAATAAACATGTTATAAATAGGTGATAACTCATTAACAAAAAACTCACAACTCATCAATACTTCATCTCTTTTGTTCACTTCCTAAGGGAAAAAAATGGCAGCATCGGCATCATCGGCATCATCGGCATCATCAGCATCACCAGTTCGTCGTGAATCATTTATGACTAAGTTTGATGACTTTGTAATGGACCATGGCCGTTGGGTAAGTTTTATTTTTTCAATTAAATAAATATTAGTACATGTTATTACTTTATAATTTATTTCCTTTTAATTTTTTCAGCAAATTGATGAGGATTTTGTAAGACTGTGGGGTTTGCACAATCAAACTAAGTGTGTGATAAGGGTTAAAGGCATCAGCTATCTTATGGACATAGCCGTAGGATTTGAGGCATCACCTGGATCTCCTTCTGACCGTCTTATCGTGAAGGGTGATTTTGAGGCTATACTATACGAGCACAACATGAACCCAGATTATTGGTTGGTGGCCAATATTGTGAAGGATCCACCAACTGGAGTGCTTACGTTTGACATCTTCAGTCTTTAAATAATATTGAGGTGGATTGGGTGTGATATGTGTGTATGAGTTATCTGTTCTAGAAGTGTCTTTAAATTTCAATGTCTTGTTTAAATTAAATAAAGAGTAAATTATGGATTTGGTCCTTAAGGTTTGACGGAAATTACGGATTTGGTCCTTAAACTTCATTTATTACACGGATGGTCCCTATGGTTTGAAGATTCTTACGGATTTGGTCCTTGAGGACCAAATCCATAGGGACCAAATCCGTAAGAATCTTCAAACCATAGGGACCAAATCTGTTAGCCTCAAGGACCAAATCCGTAAGAATCTTCAAACCATAGGGACCATCCGTGTAATAAATGAAGTTTAAGGACCAAATCCATAATTTCCGTCAAACCTTAAGGACCAAATCCATAATTTACTCATAAATAAATCATCCACCTTTCAATGTCTTGTTTAAATTAAATAAAGTTACCTGCCACAAACAGTAACTCTCGTACATTTTCACGTGAATATAAAGCATAAAAAGACGATAATTCATTATAGCAAAAAGCCAGCCTCATTAAGACGTTGGTACAACTCTTCACGTGATCCAGACCACACTGATAAAGATAAGATGACAACACTACACTACAGGGGTAAATAATATGACCACACTGATTAGATGACAGTACAATAATTCATACTGCCACAAACAGTAACTCTCGTACATTTTCACGTGAATATAAAGCATAAAAAGACGATAATTCATTATAGCAAAAAGCCAGTCTCATTAAGACGTTGGTACAACTCTTCACGTGATCCAGACCACACTGATAAAGATAAGATGACCACACTACACTACAGGGGTAAATAATATGACCACACTGATTAGATGACAGTACAATAATTCATACTGCCACAAACAGTAACTCTCGTACATTTTCACGTGAATATAAAGCATAAAAAGACGATAATTCATTATAGCAAAAAGCCAGCCTCATTAAGACGTTGGTACAACTCTTCACGTGATCCAGACCACACTGATAAAGATAAGATGACAACACTACACTACAGGGGTAAATAATATGACCACACTGATTAGATGACAGTACAATAATTCATACTGCCACAAACAGTAACTCTCGTACATTTTCACGTGAATATAAAGCATAAAAAGACGATAATTCATACTGTAAAAAGCCAGCCTCATTAAGACGTTGGTACAACTCTTCACGTGATCCAGACCACACTGATAAAGATAAGATGACAACACTACACTACATGGGTAAATAATATGACCACACTGATAATCCTTACATATCCATCTATAAAATGAAGCAGTGTAGAACTCAAACACTCAAACTAAACACTCAATATCAACATATTCATCTTTCAACTTTTTCGCTTCATTCATCTTCCTTGTTTCTTTCACACCTTACATTGACTGTTGCTAAGACAAAATGAGTTCTAATGTTGATAAAGTTAAGGTGATCCTTCGTTTCAATGGTGAATGGGTCGAACGAAACGAGGGGTGGGATTATGTCTGTACTGATGAAATGGTTAACTACCGTGTAAAGTTATTTTTAAACGATACGCATAAACACTTGCTTGAATATGTTCAAAAGAAATGTGGAATTGATGCGTCAGTTGGTCAAATGAAGGTGGTGTACAAGCACGATGGTGAAATACTTATGTTAACCAACGATGAAGATGTTAGTGCGTTCATGGAATTTGCAGCCAACTCACCTCAACCTCCTACACTATTCGTTGACGTCGATTATTCGATGTGTGATGGCGGTGGTACTTCTAACACTACAACTCAAGAAGGAGCCAACGAGTCCCAAATTGACATGTCCACCGTTAATCCTACATATAGTCATGATCATACATATGGTCTTAATGACTTTTATGATGATGTCGTTCCAGAGACACAACAACAACAACAACAAGAAGAAGGACAACAACAAGCTGTTGATGAAGAAGAAGATCGTACAACCAATAGGGGATGTGCTGACGACAAAGCCCATGTTTTCAACTTGTCTTTCGCTGGTATTACTTTAGATGACGATGAAGAAGACGAGGAAGATGACGACGAAGACGACGAGGAAGAAGACGAGGAAGAGGATGACGAAGGCGTCACATTGAGAGCAGGTGTAAATGATTATTTTGAAATGCCTGTTTTCGTTCCAACCCAGAAGTCTCTACGAATTCAAACCAAACAGTACCTTACAATCGTAGTTCAAGGGTTAAAAAAGGTCAAGTTTACGAAAAATGAAATGATTATTGAGCTTGGAATGAAGTGCCTACAAGAGGGGTTTGAGCATCGTACGCACAGGTCGAGCAAAACCAGGTACGAGGTGTTGTGCGTTAACAGTGGTTGTGCCTGGCGTATGACCGCGAGGAAGGTGGGTGACAACGGGATGTTTCACGTACGTTTCTTTAATGACGTACACACTTGTTCTCGAACCCAGCTGAACTCCAATCACCGTCAGGCAAACAAAAAGGTATTGGGTGCATTCATAAAAAAAAAATTCCTCAGAGCCAACAGAACATATCAACCACGAGACATTGTCGATGATATTAACCAACAGTTTGGTTTATCTATCGGGTATGCTACTGGGTGGCGTGCTAGATGGAATGCTCTTGATTCAATCAGAGGTAGCCCTTCGGAGTCGTTTACCAGGCTCCCCGCCTATCTGTATAACCTAGAACTTACAAATCCAGGTACACAAACTTCAATAAGGGTAGACACCGAAGGACGTTTTGAAGAGTGTTTCGTCGCCCTTGGTGTAGCTGTACGTATAGAAATAGCACGACTTTTAGATTTTATAATGTACACTTTTACTCCATGAAGTTATAGGAAATACCGATGTTGACTTTTGACGTTTATGCAGATCCATACCTTTTTGCAAAACTTACGGCGTGTCCTTATCATAGACGCTGCTCACCTAAAGGGGCCTTATTTGGGTACTATGTTCTTGGTTGTTGCCATGGACGGAAACAACAACATCGTGCCCATTGCCTTCGGAGTAGGTAAGTCAGAGACAGCGGATGAGTGGACTTGGTTTTTGAGCAAGCTTAAACGATGCATCGGTGAGCCAGAAGGGTTGGTGTTTATGTCAGACAGGGCTGCTTCTATAAACGCCGCTATCACCACAATTTTCCCAAATTCACATCACGCTTTATGTTGTCGCCATTTGGTGATGAACGTGAGATCCAGGGATGCCCGAATAAAAGTTTTCAAGACCCCATACTGGAAGGCATGCAAGGCCTACACGACGTATGTGTTTGACCGAATGATGAATATTCTTCGAGTCTCCATACCTGACGGTGCCCGATTGATGGAGGAGGTTGGGGTGGAAAGATGGTCAAGGGTCTATTTTCCTGGCATTCGGTACAACATAATGACATCCAATAGTGCTGAGTCAATAAACGCTATGTCCAGGTTTGCACGCAGGTTGCCTATCGTCGGACTGATAGAATATTTTAGAGCATTCCAACAAGAGTGGTACTTCATTCGTCGAGCTAAAGCAGGTTTAGCAACTTTTATTAATCAATTTTAACTGACACTTTTATGTTTGTTATTTTTGTACACCCTTTTATATATTTGTATGTTATTTATTTATTTTCTAGATAGCTTGGATCACCCACTTACTGAATGGGCTCAACATAAGATCTGGAAGAGGGTTGGAAAGTCCGTTACATGGACTGCTCTTGGGATTGGCTACAACGTATGGGAGGTACACGACGGTGGCAGGAACGCAAACGTGGACATGCATCAACGTATTTGTGAATGTCGACAATGGCAGTTGTCCGGTTTGCCTTGCGGTCATGCCATCGCTGTTGCAAAAAAGACTAAAATACGGGATGTGTACTCTTTGGTTGATGTGCCTTATTTCAAGACCGAAAATTACAAGGCAACATACATTGGGGTAATTAAACCTGTCGGTCCTCCTGAAACGTGGCAGTTTCCCGACACCCCTCTTCAATCCGTTCGTCCCCCGATAATAAAAAAGAGACGGGTCGGAAGACCGAATGTCAATGCTCGTCGCCCATCTCGTGGTGAAGGTAGTTCTCTAAGGAGGTGCCCTAGGTGTGGCGATCACGGACATAAGAGTGATACATGTCCATTGTTTCCAGCGTCTAGCGGAAGCAGTCAACAATCCATGCTAGAGCCACACGGAACTATCAGAAGCGATAGTCTTTACCAAGATTTCCAGTTTAATTAGCTAAGTGTGTACCTTTTAAAGCAGTTGCGTTGCATTAATAAAACATATCTATTTAGTTTTTCACGCCAAATAATTTTGCATTCTAAATACTATAGTGTGACACATCATATCTCAATATTTTATGTTTATTTTCTATGATTTTATTACTGATATTTTTTCTTTAAAAAAATATCAACATTATATGTTTTTTTTTCTAAAATTATTTATAATTTAAAATGTATGTACCTAATATAATTTAAACGTTAAATAATCTAGACATTAAAGTTAACATTCAAGACGTTGAAAAACTACATTTAACACATTAAAAAAAGCCATACATTTTAACACAAACAACATAAACTACTACATAAAAAACGGGTTTTCATACAACCGATACACAAATAAAACACAAACACATCATAAACGAAAATGCACAAATAACTTCGAGGAAATACATAATAGTTTCCTAATTATCATCCGGATACATTCCCTTAAGGTGCGCAACCAAGATGAACTTGTCTTTGAGCTCTTCCTCAATCATGGGGAACTCAGCGTCTATGAGATCCACTTTGCGTTGTTCCGCTCGAACGTCTTTCCTCGTCGACCTTATCAACTCATTCTTCTCGTTGATGATCTTCTGGAGATCCCGTTTCTCCGTCTTTAGTTGTTGCTTGCGTGCTTCTAGCTCATCCATCTCCTCCATAGTCTTTTCCATGGTTTCTCTAACCTTTCTTCGCATTATTTGAGAACCTTGAGGTGGGTTTGAAGACGAAGCCATTTTCAAGAACTATAAAAGAAAGTTTGTTAACAGAAGAAAAGAGAGAGTTTGAAAGAAGAAATAGAAGAGAAAATTTGTTAAGAGAAGAAAAAAGAGAGAGTTTGTAAGAAGAAATAGAAGAGAAAAATAATTAAGAGAAGAAAAGAGAGAGTTTGAAAGAAGAAATAGAAGAGAAAAGAGAGTGAAATAGATGGAGAAAGGAGAGTGAAAGAAATAGAGGAAAGAGAGTGAAATAGATAGGTAAAATTAATAATTGAAAGAGGGTGTCTTCAATAGAGGGTGTCAGGTGAAAGTTGTACCAAAGAGATGGGTCAAAATCAGTCACAAGATGCAGTCAAAGATAATATATAGAGGTGTCGAAGTTGATGGAATTATTATAAGGGACATAGATTTTGTGGAATGATTTGGAACTCTTTATGTGTTAGCTTATAGGATTTGGAATGAAATGAAATTCCAATGTTAATATATAATCTATACTAAAAATTGTAAAATTAAGTTTTTTCTTTCAATTGATTGATTGTTGGTAGCTACGATGCACACGTGTAAATCACAGTGGGTTGCGAATAAGCCTCAATGGGCAGTATAACTGCACACTAGTCACTGTAATCGTTATTTATCAAGAGTTGGTTGGTACGGTGAGATCAAACATGTGTAATTCGCAGTGGCTTGCAAACAGGCCACAGTGGGCAGTACAAGTATACACTAGTCACTGTGATCGTCACTACAAGTAATAGATGGTAAGATACCAGAATCGTTTTTCACATGGACTGGAACAATCAAGACAATACGATTCTAATGAGCTCCTTTTTACTCATTTCGAAAAGAGAAGAAGAAATAAGTTGGTTTTGGTTTTTGAAAGACTTTAATTGAAAAGATCAATAAGGATTAATTAAGGATTTGCTACAGTTTAAAAGATAGGGACGTAGGAGTATTTTTGTAACACCCCAAAAATTGGAGTAAACAAAAACTTTCATTTAACGAAAGGTGGTACACAAAAATAGCACCATAGCGCGAGCTCTTCCCAAAACAGGGGTATAAGTAGAGTATGAATTACAATGTTTGTAATTTATTTAAAGGATGCGACAACCATCTAGTCTAACTCCTATCTCGGAAAAGACTACAAAAGGGTTGTCAAAACTGTCCATGCATGTACGGTCTAAGGACCGGTCTCTTCACACTTTCCCCAAAGCTCACTCTCACTCCCGGCACCTACTTGGGAACGACGTCCCTTGTACCTCAGAGACACATCGACACCAAACAAGTGTTAGGCTAAAGGAGCCTAGTGAGTTGTATCAAATAATAACA
>JARYMX010000671.1:0-12304 GCA_030169165.1 Centaurea solstitialis | reverse complement strand
TCCAAAGAGACGAACGACGAGGCGGAAAAGGCCCAGTATGATCGATGCTGATGAAGCTACCTCCTCGTTTAACGACGACAGGATTTTCGGGGACCCCGTTTTGGCTGGGGATCAAGTATCTGATGACCGAACCATCGGTCGCGAGGAGGAAGGAGAAGCCGAAGTTGCTACCGGCTGGGGAAGATTAGACAGTGAGGAAGAGGAAGAGAGAGAGAGAGAGGTTAGCAAAAGAGACCGAAGAGGTAGAGGTCCAGTTAGACGAGCCGTGGGCTCAAATTCAGGAAGGAGGCGGAGAAGAAGAGCCGCATAGGATAGAAACGGAAGTTCCCCTTACCCAGAGTCAAACCAACACAGAGGCAACCTAATCGAGACCGGGCACCCTATGGTGTCTGGTCAAGACGCTAGCAGCCAACTAGCGCAATTGCACACCTCAACCAGCCACTCGACCATCTCTCAACAGATGGTCGTTTCAGTTTCGCACGGGGACGTAGCAAAACTTCCACCGGCCACTCATTCGGAGTCTGCCGGTGTTGAGATAAGAGAGGAACTGCCCCACCTCTCGACTTCATTCAGTGCACAAAGAGTCGTAGAGCCACTTCCGGGACGTTTACGATCCCTTCCATCATTAGGCCACAATCTACAGTGACACAAGCGGAGATCCCATGGGACTCCGCCGGAACGAGGAGAGTTGGTGCGTCAGGAGGACGCCTTTCGAGGATCCGCCGGAAGCCCTGACACCGTCAACATTACACCAGCGGTGACATCAGGTCGAGAGAGCACCTCAGTAAGACTCTTCTCGACAACTGTAGCTCAAGTAGCACCGGGTGTAGTACCACCGGGACCGGGTCCGACAGACTCGAGCAAAGTCTCTAAAGACGCTCACGCAACAACCGAGGCTTTTAGGCCTGACGGATTCGGGTGGAATCCCTAAAACCACCCCTGTACCAACGGGACTTTCAGGTCCGACGGATTCGGACGACATCCTAAAAGTCGTCTATTCACGATTACTAGCGATGGAGGAAGCCAACAAGGCTAGGGATGCATGGGTCTAGGCGTTGGAGAAAGCCTTGGCCGAGACAGAGCGGAAACGACTAGCAGACCTTGAGGCGTCAAGGAAGAGCCAGGAAGAAAGGGATCAGGAGCTTTATGACCTCAAACGGAGGATCAAGGGCAAACACTCGGAGGAAGCCCCGTCCACAGAAGCTCCTATCCCCCGACAGTCCGAAGACGTTCTCCGACTTGCTCCTCCGACCTCGGGCAACCTACCCTTCATACCTGGGTACGTTACTGAGGTGGAACACTCCATGATGATTACTTCCTACACCACCCAGAACGACCGCCTCTCCGCCCAGGTCAGAGAGAGACGCCCAGATAGAGCTCCTTCAGCAGCGCATACGGGAACTAGAGGCCATGTGTCGGTCTCAGGCTCAGCCTTCCAAACGGAGGCATGATGACCCTGATGACTCGTCACCGGGTCCTCATGAGGGGGAGTGCAGGCTTCCAAACGGCTTCGCATCGACCTCCAATCTGCCTCTGGTTCCGGCTCATCCTCCGCTCCAGCTTCTACCACCGCTCCATCAAGCGCTCCATCAGAGTCGGCCGCCGATACTCCGTACGTAGATTCAGACACGGAGACTCTTGATGTGTCGGATTGGCATTATGAGTCAATCCCGTTAAATGAGGTAATTCAATTCCCTCATCTAACCGAAACAGCTGACATCAATGTCGTTCCCCCGGAAGCAGCACCGACAGACTTATCAAAGATCCAGATTCCGGAAGAAGCCCGGAGAATCCTTCGGTCGCTAGCCCAAAGCCTCCGGATTTTTCAGAAGGGGGACGACATCCTCCGAGACACAGATTACGACAACCTCCTTTCCTCGATTGAGTTCCCCACTCCAGAAGCTCCGCGAACGATCTCCACGACAACTCCAGAATCCTCCGCTCCTACCATCATCCAGTTGAACTGGAATCATACGGTCATCTTCAGGCCGTTCCTCGAGGAGTCTTTCACCCGGATCTTCCAGCAAGAGAAGCTACATGTTTGGTCTCGAAAAGTCTACTTCTGGATCTCCCACATCAAGAAGCTGCGAAGAAGAACTGCATATGTTCACCAGAGGATGTGCAACTGGGCGACCCACGGACGTCAAAGAATCCGACGTCGATTTACGAAGGTAACTGGTGTTCGTCCTTACAAACACGGACATCAGTTATTCCTCGAGTGGGATGTTCGCATGTACGGGACCGGCATTCCTGCGGGAGAGTTGCAGAACTGGACGTTCACTGAAGCAGATCTGGACCGGGTTCACCTTGAAGACCTCCTCATGATCATCAACTATCTGGAAGGACCTATCCTTCGATTCGACTACTACCGTGATGGCACCGAAATCCTGAAGAAGTACGTTCGTCATGCGGTCACTCTTGCACGCGTGACGGACTACCAACTTGCCATTGAGAGCCGCCAGCCTAAAGTCAACCTTCTTCGTCCTAACTTGCAAGTGCCCGGTATTGATGCTTACCTTCCTTACATGCCAACCAAGGTACCGGAACATGGGGTCCTCTACATGACCAGGAAGAAGAAGGAACGCAGGTTCATGCGTTTTAGTGAGCTTGCAAAATTCTGCAACGGCACTCTGCTCTACGTCTACAATGGGATGCAAAGCAGACTTCTGGCAGATCAGATTCCTGGGCGGAAAGTCATCGATGGGAAGGGAAAGATTTTGGAGGCAATGAACCTGATTGAGCGGAAACTGAAGAAAGGCTAATGTATCGCCGGGTCGAAGCCGCGATGAAGATGAGGACAAGGATTATAGGAGATTGGGACGAGTACGTGCAGATGTCCAAGTGGGAACCGGGATTGGAGCTGCCGCCACCTTTCTGACTTCTTCCCAAAGGGGGAGATTGTTAGACCTCTTTGTTGTGAAGAGTCAGAAAGTCTATCTTTACTGCTTTCTTAGTTTAATTTCATTAGTTGTAAACAATTTTCTTTTGTATTGCCCTTGTTTAGAGGTTTGAAACCTTGGGGGCCATTTGTGACAATCTTGCTTTTTACCTCATTCCTATAAAAGGAATGAAATGGGTTAGGGTTTCAATGATGAATGCATATTATTTGGGAAAATTACTCTTTATTGCAAAATACAAAAAACCTCCATTGATGCATATTGAAGCTTTGTGTTCATCAACATTTCATTGATTTCAATCCATTTCTCCTCATTCTCTTTATTTTTGGGACAACACCCACTATAAAGAAATCCTAGATCCGCCACTGACCACAAAGGCCGGAGGTCTGCGAAGTTAGCCGGAGGTCCAAACTTCCATAGCCGGAAAACGATGGCTTTGGCCGGAATCGTGAAATCGAATCATGGCTGAGGAGGTTTCTGATGTTATTATCCATGGCTGCATCCTTTTCATCATACAACACCCTGAACAAGACCTAATTTTTCAACTAAGGAAAAAAATGAAATGATTGGATTTTGGTGTTGTTGACATCTGATTTTGGAAGGTTGAAGGAAACGATGGACAGAGAAGGAGGAGGAAAGGAGAAAAGACAAAACATTTATTATTATTTATTATTATTTTAAATAGAAAAAGGAATTCTTTCTTTTTTTTCGTTAAATTCAAAAAGAGAGATTTTTTTAATCTAAAAATCTGAATTTTTTTTCTCTTTTTTAAAAAACTTATTTTTTTAAAACTATTTTGTTTTTTTTCTTTACAATTAAAAGGAGATTCTTTTTTCTTTTTTTTTTGTTTACATGGCTGTGTATTCTATGAAATCCATCATTGAAAAATTTGTTTTTCATGTTTCTAGTCTTATGTGCAAATGACTTCGTACGACTGCCTTCTTTAGTTCCATTCTCCTTTGAGTTACGCCTACCCTTTCCTGCATATTGATATGTCCTATTTGAAGAAGTGTGATTAGTATCTTTACATGCATGAGAGGTAGTATGATTAGAAGGTTTGTTCCTTGGATGAGAGTTGTGTGATTGTTCCTTAGATTTAGACGACTTCTGGTTCTTACGAGAGCGTCTACGTTTCTTAGGATTAGTCACATTAGAACTAGACGTACTCACAACTTCAGACTCAGGGGTGACTATTGGAGTCTTCCCTTTGTCTTCCCAAGTGGGTTTGATAGTAGTACGCATTCCAGGTTTGGAGGTACTAGTTGATCTACCACCCTCACTAACCATGTTGGAACAATCATCCGACACAATCTCAGAGATTTGTACCGTTGATCTGCGTGCGGAATATGTGAAGTCATCCATGTATGAAACAGTTGTGCAAATAGGAGACCTTAGTACAATTGAGTTTGTGTTTTGAGAATTTGTACGTGCAGGCCTGAACTCTATAGCATCAACATTCCATGCATGGTGATGTTGAGGTGTATTACCACAAGTTCCAAATGAGGACTGTTTGTCTCTTGGAGGACTCTTGGATTTGAGGGCAGTTTCAAGTTCATTGATTTACTGAAGAGCAAGTCCTTCTCCCTAAGGCTCAAGCGCCTCTCATCCTCAAGTTCAGCCTCAAGTTTAGCAATCCTTTTTTCATAAAACGATTTGTTATCTTTGTAAATCTTTTCTAGAATTGGAACCTCCTGGTTCATCTCAGCCTCAATGTAGCTAGGTGTGTAATCCTTAGACAAAGGGATCTCACGCGTTGCATAACTGGCGTTGAGAGAATTGTAATTGAAGGAAATTGAGTGTTTGTTTTTTCTATCCTTCTCCTTTTTCTCAATTTCCTTCAATTGCTCAGGATCATCTGGCTCTTTCATAAAGACAATTTTATATCCAAGATTCATGAACTTAAAGTCGTATAGTAGGTGTCTTGGATATAGCACGTTTGAGATGACAAGGAATTTTGTATCCTATGCCTTCTTTGGGATTGTAATAATTGAATTCCTTTGGCTGGTTCATGTGGATGGTTTGATCGGTTTGACCTCTTTTCAAAAACTTATCCTCCATGTCTTTGGTTTTCGCAAACAAGTTAGTTCTTTAAGCAAAAATGAATTCATACTTCTTTACATTCTCACTGCTCACTCTTTCAACCTCGTGTAGTCTCTTTTGTAAATCAATGATGTTAGCATTTAAGCTTGTGACTTTCTCTTCAAGAGTTTTGTTTGCAAAGTTGAGCATGTTAACTTTGTCTTTTGAGTAGGCTAATTCAATGTTGAATTTCACGACTAAGGCATGTTCACTAGCTAATTTGGATTCAACAATTGTGGTTCGGTATCTTATGTTCATACTCAGAAACCTTTTGAGCAAGATCTTTCACTTGATTTTCAAGTTCAATGTAAGGGTCAGGAAGTACCCCAGAAGATGACTTTGAATGGTCTGAGTCAAGGTCGTTGTAATCACGATCTCCGTCTTATGAGTACATTTCCTCCTCACCATGATTTGCCATTAGGCATAGTTGATCTTCTCTTCCTTCATCACTAGTCAGATCCTCAACAAGCATACATATGGTATCTCCCTCCTCATCATCACTTGACATTCTGAGCCAAGCTTCATCATCAGCAAGTAGTGTTGTTCCCTCATCTTGCATCCTGAAGCATGTTTTCTTTGGTTCTTTACCTTTGTCATCAGGCTTGGTGTTATCCTCGGGCATTTGGTAGTCAGCTCTACCACCCTGTTCAACTCTCTTCAGCTCAGGTTGTCTCTCATGCCTCCTTCCACTTGAGTACCGATGGTTGTTTGAAGACATGGGCTTTCTTGTATTTCTCTTGGACATAGACTTGGTGATCAACACTAGGGCCTTCTTTATGGCATTCATCTCTTCATCAGATTCCTCTTGATGTACATGGAGAACCGATGGTCGCGTATCGGACCCTATGGTGATCAACGCCAGGGCCTTCTTTATGGCATTCATCTCTTAAACCACAAGTATGATGCAAGTGTGATGACACCGCAGGTAAGGTGCTAGGTACTTTGAAGACTATGCGGGTGAGGTGCTAGGTACCTTTGGATACTAAGCAGGTGAGGTGCAATGTTAAGGTGAAATGACTATGCGGGTGACCTGCTATAACAGCAGTATATGTGGGTACCCTGCTATAAGCGGGTGACCTGGTATATGCAGGTGACCTGCTATAAGCGGGTGACCTGGTATATGCAGGTGACCTGCTATAAGCGGGTGACCTGGTATATATGCGGGTGACCAGGTATATGCGGGTGTCCTAGTATATGCGGGTGTCCTAGTATATGCGGATGACCTGCTATATCAAGAGTATGTGTGGATGACCTGCTATGTCAAATGATACCACACAACGGATCAAGAGCAGTGGTAGGCTTTGATACCAATTGTAGGTTCCAAATCAACAACTATGACACTAAGTATGTAGAGACATTTTAGTACATGACAATGTATATGCAGGTAGGTATGATCAAGTATCAAGTGCAAAGATATCTCTCTCAAATATATTGAAGGATTGGAAGAGGAGAGGAAACTAAAAATGAAGTTTCAAGCTCCTATTTATACAAGTTCTAAAAGGCTTAAAAGACTTTAAATAGATGAGCCCTAAACATTGGGCCTAATCCACAATTACAATAAAGGGAAGCAAGAAACTTCGGCAATGTACAAAATCACATATGGGGTGACAATTCTCGACATGACACGGAATACAACACGAACCCGACACGAACCCGTTTATTTCACGAGTCGTCCTCTGGTTGGTATATTGGTTTACAAGTCAACCCGTCAACCTGTTAAAGTTAGTATTGCATGAAATATCATGTTCTCTTATGTGTACTTACGTATTTGAAAACCTTACGGCGTCGTACTTTGAACATCACATCAAATTATAACATTTTATCTTCATTTCTCGTACGACCTATCAACCATCATAGGTGGTGCTCAGCATAGCCTTTAAAAAGTTACTAGTATATATACATATTTATTATGTCTATTCAATTATTAGAAAACCTAAATATGGTTCATTTTTACTTTGACAATTAGGTATCATAAATCATGAGGTGAATAAATCCAGGATTTTTATAACTTCGTTTACTGAAATCTATTATAGGGGTGATCATGTTATCCAAATAGATAATTGGAATGCTCCGTCTGGGAGATACGGTGCGCGTTATAATTGGATGATTCGGGATTGCAAAACCGACAAGATATTAATAAGAGCTTCATGGTAATTAGTTAAAATCGTTTTGCTATAATTAAAGCTAGAAACATGATATAACACTATAATTTGTATAAAAGGTTGTGTTACAATATCAGTTTACTAGTGGAAACCCGTAAGAATTGACTAAAAATAATTTTTTTTATGATTTTTTTCCATCAAATGTTAGAAATGATATATTGTTTCACATATATTTTTTTCATAAGGTGACTATCATCCATGAATTCGTTTCATAATATGAATAAAAATGCCGTATATTTTCGATTCATAATATGAATAATTTTTTTTGCATGGATGATACTTACATGATGAAAAAAATATATGTGAAACAATAATTAAAATCATAGTATTTTATTAAAAAATCGTAAAAGAACTTATTTTTTAGTCGGTTTTAACGGGTTTTCACTAATAAAATGGTATATATATATATACAGAGGAAGGTTAATGCGAGAAGTATATCAATTTAAGAAAACGTGAGGAGCAATCTCAGTCACTCATCTTCAGTTATGGTGGACGTGATCACCGAGGATTGACGCAATTCATGCATGGGAGGGTAGAGATTATTAAAGGGGGGACCGGTCGAAGCGGCCTTTATCGACCGGATGAGTGGCTGAGAGAGAGACAGAGAGAGAGAGAGAGAGAGAGAGAGAGGAAAGTTCAAATGTGAACTCAATTTTGGTTATGAACATGAGAACGAATCTCAGCTACTCATCCTGTCAATAAAGGCGACTTTGACCGGGTCCCCTCCTTTAATAATCTCCATCCTCTCATGAATTGCGTGAATCCTCTGTGATCGCATCCACCGTAACCGAACACGGCTGATATTCATCCTCACATTCACAACCAAAATTGAGTTCACATTTGAACCTAAACATATATATCAGGTTCGAATGTATATCATATATATATATATGATGTGTTGTGTTGCAGTATCATGATGATGATGAATAAAAAGACAAGAAGGTTTTCCAAAATCCCAGATGAAGTTCGAGCTGAATTTAAGCATGCAGTTGCTGATACACCATTGATTGTCAAAGACAACACTAGAAAATGGTCAAAACTAGATGAGAATACGGTTGGCCATGTTCTCAGTGGTATAGTGGTGGTCAATTTTTTTATATCTAGATATGAACTCTATTTATAATAAGTTTCTTACTTGACCTTGATTCTTTGTATATGCAAATAACGTTTAGCCAAGATGGAGCGATTTGGATGCTAACCAACATGTTAACACCTTCAAATATATTGGATGGATCTTTGAGGTAATTACCTTATCTTGTATTACAAGGATAAATAACATAAGCCCAATTATATATATGTGGATCAAGACGTGCACTTGGTTGTTATGCAGGGTGTTCCAATGATGGTTAAGGAGAAGCATGAGCTTTCTAGCATGATTCTAGAGTATCGTCAAGAGTGTAGGAAGGACGATGTGCTGCAGTGCCATACTTATGTATTGGGGAAAAACAATGATGAAATAGCTGAATACGATCATGTTGATTGCCAACATTTGCTTCAACTCGAGGTTCGTGGTGGTGGAGATAGTGGCAGTGGTCATGTGATTTTGAAAGGAAGGACTAACTGGGCGAAAATACGAAAACTGTTAGGACAGTCAACATTGGTTAGCTCATAAAGAGAACCTAATAGCAAATATGGTAATTAAGATTGGAAGTTATGAACTTTTCTCATCCTTATATTCAGACCTTAAACAACATTACGCTTGAAAGATTCGACGCTCCTAAGAGGGTCACACTGATAAGTGTCAATTATACACATTTTTATGTCGAATTCATCCTGAAGTTAGCATTAATTGTATGCTTAAAAAAATCCTATTATGT
Source organism: Centaurea solstitialis (assembly GCA_030169165.1). Taxonomy (NCBI): domain Eukaryota; kingdom Viridiplantae; phylum Streptophyta; class Magnoliopsida; order Asterales; family Asteraceae; genus Centaurea; species Centaurea solstitialis. The sequence goes on along the minus strand of JARYMX010000671.1, from coordinate 3,349 downwards.
AGAGTTTAGTATTACATGGATTGCAAAAAGAAAGGATTCTACATTTAGGTTTCTTATTCGTTGGCGGCATCAAGAAAACAAAGAAAATGAGTTTTTAATTTATATATGAAACGTTGTTTTGGATCACAGCTCATTGGGCGAATGGAGCCTATCTTCAGTAGTCGAAAAAAACGTTGTTTTGCATCAAGAATAAAAAGAAACCAAAGAATGGAGCCCTAACTTCAGCAGCCGAACAAAAAAATCTATTGGGCGACGTTAGTACCAAGCAGCTCATTGATTGGGGTACAAAATATAGCTCATCAACCGTCGAATGGGGGGAATCTATCAATTTCGAAGCCGAAAACACGAGGTTTATTTGTAGAGTCTTTTTGGTAGACTAGAGTCAACTTCCCATTTCTAAATGAGGGTACTCCATCAGTTTCTAGAATTTTACCATTTTTTAAGTTCAATTTGTGTTTCAGAATAGGATTAATTATGAGTTGCTAATAATGATAAGATTTTGAGTAGTTTGATTAAGATTATATCTGAGATTTGTTTGCATTTTAATATCAGATAATTTTTCATCCGTGTAATCTTTGTTTCAATTGTTGTTCGTCTTCGCAATCAACCGACTTGCCATTATGGTGTTGCTTATTTTAGTTTCAATCACTAGTACAAAAACTTACATTTGCCACGGTTAAAAACCGTGGCCATAGGCCTTTAGTCACAGTTTTTCATTTTTATCAAACCGTAGCCTATTCTTGCGTGACCATTGATACCCTTTTGGTCACGCTTAAAATGTGTCACCATATCAAATTAAAAACCATAGCCATAGTTTAAAAACCGTAGCTATAGGCATATCCAATTTTTATGATATTAGAGCATTTTACCTATAACCGTGGCCATAAAGTACTTTTCGTCAAACTCACATAAAACGTGGCATTTAGTTATCTTTTGGTCACACAATCTATAAAAAAAACATGGCAATAAACTACCTATAGCCACATTATTTGTTTTTAATGTAGCCGATGATTGCTCTATAATCATGTATATTTGTATTAACGTGGCCAAGACTCGAACTTGAGACCTCATCTTTGATAAAGAATAGACCAACCACTAGGACAATAATGATTTTGTTAAAAGTATCTCATTAAATATTAAAAACCATGGCCAAATTCATGACATATAGTCACACTTAATTTTTAGAAACGTGGCTACAGGTATCTTTTTGGTCACACACATAATAAGCAATGGCTAATTCAAGATATATTGGTTAGCTTTTAGTGACAATAAATTATTTTAATCACGGTTTTAACTATATTAATAGCTGCACACATTTCATATTAAGTGTGACGAAATCATCACATATTGTCATGCTTCATACGATAAACCCTCGCTACCGGTTATCTTCTTGTCATACAAAATAATAAAACCATGACTACAAATACCCATGACTTTTGGCTACGTTTTACAAATTTCCGTGGCTATATATGTATTTTCTTTTGGTCACGAAAAAATGACTTCATGAGGCCATATGCGATCTATGGTCACAAATAATAATTGTCATAAAAAACTGTGACTATATATATGTCTATGGCCACGGTTTATAATGGTTACTTGCCACGACAAAAAAATTGTAGACATTTGAACAATTTAGTCACAGTTTTGTTTAAACCATGACATTATGTTTAAACATGTTTTTTAATTGTCATGGTTATTAAGTTACCTCGTGGCTAAAACAATACTCCAATTTTATTTATGACTTTTAGTAACGGTTCTAGACCTAACTGCGACTAACATGAATTTTAAAAACGTGGCAAAAAAAGCATATTTGTACTAGTGAATGGTTTGGCTTTTGACCATTAGCTAGGATTGGTGCTTATCTCACCTATAATGCAATTAGTAGGTTAATTTCTGTGTTTGTAAGTAGAATTTGTAATCAATTAGAAACTAATCTGTCGAGCGTCTGATGCTAGTTTAATTATAAGGATAAGTGGAGTGTTTGATGCATGCATGCTGACACTTACGACCAATCTGGATTCTGTGAGAATATGTGGAAAACCCGCACTTTAGGGTTGTGTATATTGACAACAATATAAAGATGATACATTTACAAAAGGGTCCCTAAACTATACAGAAATAAAAAAACTATTTAACACACTCCTGTAGTTTGAGCGGGAGGTAACCGAATGTTCAAACTATTTCTAAAATCAAGAAACAAACTAGTAGGTAGACCCTTTGTAAAAATATCAGCATATTGAAAATCGGATTGAATATGCAAAACACGCACATGACCAATCGCAACACGCTCCCTAACAAAATGTAAGTCTATTTCCACATGCTTGGTTCTTTGGTGCTGAACAGGATTAGATGCTAGATACATGACACTCACATTGTCACAAAAACAACGAGGGCACGAGAGAGAGAGAGAGAGAGAGAGAGAGAGGACAACACAACTCGAGTAGGAGATTTCGCAACCAAGCAGTTTCAGCAAATACATTTGCTATCCCCCGATACTTGGCCTCAACACTAGAGAGTGAAACAACATGTTGACATTTGGAGGACCAAGAAACGAGATTGTCACCAAGATACACACAAAACCCTGAGGTGGACCATCGTGTATTAGGACACCCGGCCCGGTTGGCATCAGAATAGGCAACCAAGCGATCAACGGCTGATGCTTTGATATGAAGACCATGAGACAAGGTACCCTTTAAATACCATATGATGCGTTTAAGAGCATTGAAATGCGGGATACGCGGGTAATGCATAAACAGACACACCTGTTGTATGACATAGACATTATCAGCACAAGTACTGCAAGGCACCACTAAGGCTTCGATATAGAGTGGGATCAAAGACAGGCTCACCCTCAGTAGCAAGCTTGGTTGTGGTGTCATACGGAGTAGTACAGGGATTACACAAGATCATATCAGCTCGTGAGAAATCTCCTGAGCAAAAACAGATTGAGACAGAAAGAGACTAGAGTTGCTACGAGACATAGCAATGCCTAGGAAGAAAGATAATGGACCCTATTCAGACATGGGAAACTCAGAAGATAACTGAGAGATAACAAATCGCTGATAAGGAATAAGAAGAAGATATCAATGATCCAGTCTTCCTAAGACTTTATGAAATATCAATGATCCTTTATCTTTCATCTCAGAATACTTAGCAAAATATAGATGCTTAGGGAACTACAACGAGTCTGTTCGCTGAAGGTCCATACCGATGAGCATGGTTCATAAATGGTAACAGCGATAGCTGATAACTGCTAATGTATTCTCTGAAGACAAACAGCCATGTCACTAGGAAAACCATCAGCACCATCTATTGATGCAGGCTGATGATAGAGTCAGCGATGCTAATG
>JARYMX010000670.1:0-12368 GCA_030169165.1 Centaurea solstitialis | reverse complement strand
TGGCCTTTTTCCGATGAGAGTTCGCCCGGTTTTCCATCTTTTAAGGATTGGAGGAATCATCCTCGTGGCCCTTATTGATCTTGATCTTTATTTGCTTTAGTTCGATTGGGTTGTTTAGACAATTTTTAATTTATGTGTTTGCGTGGTTGTGGAGTTTTAGGATTCTATTTGCTTTAGACTTTTATTTTTTTCAATCTTTAGGATTTTAATTGTTTGGATTTTATCTTTTTAGTTCGTTTTTACTTTTGTTTTTGGTTTTTTTTTTTGGTAATAGATGAACCGTGTTAGAATCGAGCACCGCGTATGGTTCCGGGATTCTCTCTCTATGATGGATTAAGTCTCAAAACCCAGGAAGTTTCTTTTTTTTCCCAATTCTCCTTACTTGTTTTAATTGTTGCTTTGAGGACACTGAAAATTTTAAGTGTGGGGAGGGGGGTTAAGTAGACTTAACTGTTAATATTTGGGTTTAGCTTATGCTTTTTGATTGTTATTTTTCGACGTTTTCTGAAAGCTTTGAAATTTGACCCCATTTTTTTTTTCAAAATTTAGGATTATTTTTAAACATGAAGATGCTTGCATAGGTGTGAACAACTGACAGTTTTGACCATCAGGTTAGCTACTCGTTAAATCACTCAGTAGCGTTTCCGTAGGTTAAAAATTAGTCATTTAAGATATTAAATGAAACTAGGTTAGTTTGCGTGAAAAATTTAGGCAAAAACCTAAAAATCCCGAAAACTGCCCGAAAAAGCCCGTACCGGCCCAAAGTCACCCGATAATCCTATAATGCCAAATTTAAAGTTGATTTATAGAAAATTATGTTATCTTAGTAAAAATATAAGTAAACTGATGCAAATAACCAAAATTTACCTTTAAGAAATCGGTTTCTACCGAAAACGCACCAAAACCCGGTACTGCGTTTAATTAAGCAGTGTAACTTTAACTCTTTTAAATAAAAAAATATATATGTGAGAGAGAGGGTGGGTGGGCCCCACTTGGCCGGCCACCCCCCCTATATTCCTCTCTCTCTCTGAATCCAACAAACAAATCTCACTTCTTACACACTCAAATCATTTTCAAGATTTTACTTTCTCTCTCTACTCTCTCTCTCTCTTCAAATTTTCTCTCTAAAATCAGCCATCTTCATCTTCAAAAATCTGAATACTTGAAGATTAAACAAGATTCTCATAGTGTTGATAGTAGCATCATCAAGGTAAAGCATGATTTATACATGGTAGCTTTGATTTTTAACCCTTTTGGGTGTTTTTCTAGCATCTTAATGCTCTAAACTCTTTTATTTTGTGTTGAATGATATCTTGATGTTTGAAGGTTAGAGTGAACCATGAATATGTGTAAAACATACAAAAGATGGTGAATCTCTATGACCCTTCCTTATAAACACAAGATTGAATGAGCAAAACCATAAACTTTTGGTGTTTTGATGTTTATGTTTATCCTTTGGGGCTGAACTTTAATGATAGTTCATGCATGTGTGTTGATGAAATTAAAATATATTTCATCTATTTAATGAAAATAAGTTGAAGGTTTTAGTTTATTATTCAAGAAAACCTCAAAAATTTGGTGATTTCATGTGTTTATGGTGGATAAAAGTGGATTTGGAATCTGGATCATGCTGACAGATTTATTGCATGTTGTTTATACGACCCAAAAAGGGTGTTTTTGTATTCATTTTCTTCTGGAAATTTTATGGTACAATGTTTTATGTGTTAGGGTTCAAACCCCACTGGAATCAATCAAAAATTCCATGTTTTGAGCCCTCAACCATGTGGAAACTTTTTGGTGTTCATCAGATTCTGACGAGAAATTTATATCAACTTCATGCATGCATATCTTCTTGATAATTTAACTAAAATGCATGATTCTTGGTTCTAAGTTCAAGTTTAATGATTTAGCTTTCTAAAGAATCTGGAAATTCATGATTTGGTGGAGTTTTGAATGTGCAACCAATGAAATGAAATTCGGAGTGTAATCTGTCCACTGATGACAGATTCACATGCTTGAGTTCATGAGGTCATATCTCATTCAAAAATCATCCAAATCGTGTGAATCAAGTTTCATTTGTTAGATATTTGAATTGACTTTAAAATCCCGTTTGAAATTCAAATTTTGGAATAATAATGAGATCTCTATGACACAAACTCTACAGACATGTCTTTTCAGCATTGATACTTGCACACTGAATTTACAATAATTTTTAAAATATGTTAATCAGTTCCAAAAATTATGAAAATTGGTAGAATTGTTGTTAATACATATAATATTAATGGATAAAATTTTGGTAGCCAAATTCCTTTTTTAACTAGACAAAATGGAAGCATTTTTGAAGCAATACAAATCTGCCAAAAGACAGATTTCTTAAAAAGTGATGTTTTGCATTTATCAAGAAATCCCCATATGTTTGGACATTAATTAAAGTAATAAAACATATTTTTGTACTAAAATGAACCTAATAAATTATAGTAAAGGAATTTTATGGGATATCGGTATTGACTTATTAATATGGACCGTTGAATTTAGGACTTACGTCAATTACGTATGTGTTAGGGCAATTATAGATTTGGAGCCGGGACTTGATCACGCACTAACGATTATCTAGAAACGCAAAAGCTACTCCAGGTGAGCATTCACAGCCCCACTTTTTACCGTTTTTACGTGTTTTGGGGTGAAAAGCATGTTTACAAATGAATGTGAATAATTGTGAAAATGACATGAAATGAAATGTATTGTGAGTTAAATTTGAAATGTTATGCGGCATGATATAGTGAGTCTGAAATGAAAAAGTCCCCGGTAATTACTATTAACTCATAACAATGGGCCTATAATACACGTGGATAGCGCTATTTGGTTTGACATACCCACCTTGAACTGACGAGAATATAGGTGCACTGTATTGAATAAAAATTCTACACATGTGGGATTTAGTCCCACCGCTGAGGTAGGATAGGGGCGTAGCATGTCATACATGGCAGGATTAGTAGTGACTCAAAGAATAAATATCATGCGATTAACTTGACCCGGGAAATTTACTTACATTTTGATACCAAGCTTGAAATGGAGTGAGCAAAAACGCTCACTAATGTTCAGGCTAGTATCGGTAGTGGACAGAACGGTTCACTAAAACTGGTTTATGAAAAATTGAGTGAATAAAAAAGTTCACTAAAAATTTGTTGCATTTAAACTGTTTTGTGCATATAAAAACCTGTGAACTCACCAACTCTCGTAGTTGACGCTTGTTTTAACATGCTTTCCAGGAAATCCGAAGGTTTGATATGGCTAAATTGTGGAATTTTGTTATCACCAATCAATACTTAATATTTTTGTTATTTTGTAAACCTTTAATTACGGTTGGTTGTAATACTCTGTAAACTTTATTAATGTTTGAAAATGAATGATTGGTGCTATTTATCTCCTATCGCGATGAAATCTAGACTGTCACACCTTGCGGTTCCGCTTTAGCGGGGTGTTACAATAGGAGAATACTAAGGTTATATGAATAGGAGTATTGCCTTGAATTGCCAATTACCATGAGTGTCTCACCCAATTTCTTTGAGAGTTTAAGCCTTTATTGATTATTCATTTCGTGAAGATTTACCGACTGAGACCCAAGGTAGAACTTGTCATTTGAATGCTTGTCGAGACACATAAGAGAAGTATTTATCACCATTGCACTGATAAAGGCCTTCGTTTCAACCCTTTTTAAGCCTTCATTAGATAACTTCATCTTAAGGTTATTTAATTTGCCTAGCCAATTTTGTTGAAAGTGTTCAATTTTAACACTTTATCCCTTGAAACCTATTTTGAGCCTTAGCCTTTTCATTTCTTTATCCCATATCACTACATATATATATCCTTTAGCCTATTTTGTTTATCTATCTTTTGGCCGTGACTTAAATTTGAAAGCTTGAAAAGTTTTGATCCATATTTTCAAAATATGACAAAAAAGGGAAGTGAGAAAGAGCATGAGAAAAAAGATGAATGAAAAGAAAAAAATAGAAAAGAAAAGAAAGTTCAAAAGCCGACTTGAAAGAAAAAGAAATATCAAAATAGTCGAGAAAAGAAAGAAATAAAAAGAATTTGAGCCCTAAATAAGCAATATGCTTAGGGCAATTCTAAAAGAAAATGCTCATCCCAAAGAAAGGAAAAACTGAAAATCTAAAAGTCAGATAATTCTCTTAATTGTTTTGGATCATTACTGATTAAGTTTTTCAAGTTTTTGTTGCAAAACCTTTAGTCACTTATATATCATTTTTTCCTACCCTAACCCTTAGCCTAACATTACAACTCTAGAGTCCTCTTGATGGTTGACAACTTCTCAGTGGTGGAGATTAGATTTGGTGACAAGCTTATGCATGTGGGAATCAGTTGAGTAATTGGTGTGATCACTTTATACATACACTTTTACCCCTTGAGATATACACTTGATATATACATGCTTTGTGAGGGTGAAAGGTTGGTCCTTGGCATTCGATTATTCATTGTATCTTGTGGTGTGTTCGATTGTGTTTGTTATTTTTTTGTTCTTAGATGATTTCATATGCAGATAATTTTGGTGTTATTTATCTTATCTTTCAGTTCTTTGATTGAGTACAACCAAAGCTTAAGTGTGGGGATTTTGATAACTCCAAAATTATACATGTTTTGGTCGCTTCGGTTTATAATGTTTTACCCCATTTTAGCCCATTTCTTGGATGTTTTACTCACAAAAGCTACTGAATCTTGGTTTTATAGGATTTGAAGGCCATTGAGCGGAAAAGTACAAAAAGTTGTGAAAAAGTGGGAAAAAAGTGCAATTTGGAAACAGAGAGGTTTCGCGTCCGCGAACCTTATACTTTCACGCCTCGAGGTGTGAAGATTCTAGGAGATTCCTACTTTTGGCTGATTTCGCGTTGGAGTTCAGAAGTTTAGCGCCGCGAAGTAAGTGAAGACCCTCTATGGAAGATTCTAGAATGAGCAGAAAAGGAAAATTAGGGTACGTTAAGTGTTTAGCGTCGTGAAGTTGCAGCTCCGCGATCGCGAAGTGAGCCAGGCATGCTTTTATAAATACAGGCTTCCATCCTTTTGTTGAGCATAGAGTCAGAAGTTATTCAGTATTATTATTTAGAGTCAGTAGTCATTAATAGTGAGAAAGAAAGAGATTTTTATGAAATTTGAGCGCGAGCGGATTGTTACCCGGAGTTGCTTGTCCGGTTCCCGATCATCTCCCGTTTCACGGTCGGTATAAAGTCTCTATCTTTAGTCATGTTTCTTGTTTTAGTAATGTTTAGGGAGTAGTTTCTTTTTAGTGCTTATTATGCTTTCGATGAACCTTATTGGATGATGTTTTGGTTTTAATTATTAAATAGTTTTGTTTGATTTATTGAATGTTTGTCTTTGATTCCGATGTTAATGTTTTAACTGTGGCTATCTGAACTTGTTGGTTGGGTGTACCTATTTTTCTGACAATAAGATAGATAGACTCCGTCAGGTTAATCAACCTCCTTTACCTCTCACTCTGGTGACGTGGAGTAAAGTGGTAAGTAGTTTGCTTGGACTAAGAGTAGACTATTTAGTAAGATCCGACGACCTAGCATTAATTAGGGCGACTTTTACTAGACTACTTGACAACCAGTCCTTGTAATTGGGCCGGGAGACCAACCTGGTTTATAATCTGAGATAAAACATGTTAGGGTGCTCTTTAGCTTAAATTCTTACAATAACCAACTAAACTATACTTTTGGGATTTAGTTAACTCATCCACAAGGGGATTCAACCTAAACCATAATAAGTACTATCATGTTTAGTATTTGTTTTAAGTAAAGTTTTAATCTTTTTAGTGTTTAAAAATTGCTTTCATAGAAAAACCCCCCTTTTTAGATTAATTGAACTTTATTAGATTTTTCTTAAATAACTTGACTGTTCCCAGTGGTAAGAACGATACCCGGACTCTCCTAAAGTATATTGCTTGCGATCAGGTACGCTTGCCTGTGAGTATGGTGATTTTGGTTAGGTGATTTTGTGGTTAAAGTTGGTATTGTTTTTATATATATATTTTACACCATCACCCCCCAACCTGAAGTCATTCAACAAAGTGAACCTGTTACTCACTCCTTTGAACCTGTTCAGGTTGCAACAGAACCACCCTCTCCTGCAGAAGAAATCATCTCTACAGAGGAACCTTTATCTCAATCACTTCAAGAGATTAACTCAACTTTTAACCTACCTCAAGCAATCAAATGGACCAAAGATCATCCCCAATCCCAAATCATAGGAGAACCCTCTGCTGGTGTCAAGATTAGAGCAACTGCCAACTTCTGTCTGTTCTCTTGTTTTGTAAGTGAATTAGAGCCCAAGAAGGTATCTGATGCCTTAGCAGATCCATTCTGGGTTGAGGCAATGCAGGATGAGCTTCTTCAATTTGAAAGAAATCTTGTATAGACCCTTACACCTCTTGCACATGGCAAAGTTGCACTTGGGACTAAATGGGTTTTCAAAAATAAGAAGGAGGAAAATGGGCTGGTGGTCAGAAACAAAGCAAGGTTAGTTGCACAAGGTTATTGTCAAGAAGAAGGAATAGATTATGAGGAAACCTTTGCTCTTGTGGCCAGACTTAAAGCTATCAGAATCTTCCTAGGTTATGCTGCTCACAGAGGCTTTAAGGTATACCAAATGGATGTGAAGTCTGCCTTCTTGAATGGAAAGTTGAAGGAAGAAGTATATGTCAAGCAACCTCCAGGGTTTGAAAATGAAAGATATCCAAACCATGTCTACTTTCTGGATAAGGCTTTGTATGGTCTCAAACAAGCCCCAAAAGCATGGTATGAAAGGCTATCTTCTTTTCTCACCAGCAATGGGTTTAACAGAGGTACAACAGATATCACTCTTTTCTATAAAAAGCAAAGTGATGATATTCTTCTTGTACAATCTATGTTGATGACATTATATTTGGTTCAACTAATGTTTCAATGTGCACAAAGTTTGAGTTTCTTATGCAGAGTGAGTTTGAGATGAGTATGATGTGAGAGCTTACATTTTTCCTTAAACTTCAAGTCAAACAGTCTTCAGAAGGCATATTCATCAATCAGGCAAAATATGTTCAAGATCTTCTAAAGAAATATAAGCTCTCTGATGTCTCTCCAATGAGAACTCCAATGGCTGCTCGTTTGAAACCTCATAAGGATCTACATGGCACTTCTGTGGAATGTAAAATCTACAGAGACATGATAGGATCACTTCTATATCTTACTGCAAGCAGGCCTGATATAATGTTTGCAACTTGTGTATGTGCCAGGTACCAAGCTAATCCAAAGGATTCACATTTAAGTGTTGTGAAGAGGATTCTGAGATACCTCAAGAAGACACCAAGTCTGGGTCTGTGGTACCGTCTGCACTCAGGCTTTGATTTGCTAGCATATACTGCTTCAGATTATGGAGGATGTCAAGTGGATCAAAAGAGTACATCTGGAAGTTGCCAATTCTTGGGAGGCAAACTTGTTAGTTGGTCTTCAAAGAAACAGAATTGTGTATCAACTTCTACTGCAGAGGTTGAGTATGTGGCTACTGCAAGTTGTTGTTCACAGGCTCTCTGGATGCAGACTTAACTAAGGGACTATGGATATACTTTTGACAAGATCCCTATCCTCTGTGATTCTAAAAGTGCTACTGCTATTTCAGCAAATCCAGTTCAGCACTCCAAAACAAAGCATATTGACATCAGGTATCACTTTCTTAAACATCATGTTGAAGAAGGTAATGTTGAAATGTGCTTTGTCAATACTCAATATCAATTGGCTGACCTCTTGACAAAAGCTTTAGATGAAAAACGCTTTAATTTCCTTGTGGAAAAGATTGGGATGACAGGCCCCATGCCTTAACTTTTTGTGTTCTCTGTAGATATTTTTTTAAAATATTTTTGGTCAATATTTCTATTTCTTGTTTTACCTTCATTTAATATTTGTTCAACAGGTATTTCTTGCAAATCTGATGCAATATTGTGGGGGGTATGTTCTTGAAAGATAAAACTTTGGAAGAAATTAAAACTTCTTGTTCACAGAAGTTCATTTTTTCTTTCAGAACCTCTGTGACCACTCACAGAGGATTTGTCATCTGAACCTCTATCATACCTTTCTTCTGAAGATTTTCAAACTGGTGTTGTTTCAAGGGGTAGCTTACAAAAGCTTGTTCCCAGGGGTAGAGTGTGTGTTCTTTAAAATTACCTTCAAACCACAAATGTGCAAATTCTTCCTAGTATTTCTTCACAGAACTCTTATTCTCAAAATTTCATATTTTTGTTAATTAATTCTGTGAGAATACTCACCTCTTTGTGATTTTTCAAATGTTTAGGTATACAAAGGTGCAAGTCAATCCATAGCACAGTTCTCAGAGGTTTTGTTTTACCCTTAGACCTCTGAAATTTGTCTTCTTTTAGATAATTCACCAGAACTGGTGCGAGTGGTTATTTTATGGATAAGGGTTAAATATTCCTACCCGCGTGGTTAATTTCTGAGGCGCACGTCTTTAATCGTGTCATCACTTTATCCACGTGGCATATTTCTAGTGGATGTGAAAACGGTCACGCGTAGGATACTCGAGTGATTAACTGTTCATATTCAAACGGCATTTTTCCCTCTCATATATATAGCCCCAAATCACCAACCCTTAAACCTTTTATCACTCTCAAATTTCCCTCCAACGAACAAATGTCGGCGAATCCCCAGCTCTCAAATTTTCTTTTTCTCTGAAATCATGGTTTCCGAAGGTACTGGTTCAAATGCGAACGATGGAGCATCCAGCAACAACGCCAATGATGTTGTTGTTGAACAAGAACAATCCCTTACCACTCATGTCGTTTCCTTCATCAAGAATAGCTTCGAGAAGTTTGTTCTTCGATTGAAGCCCAACAACCACTACCTGGTTCCAAATGTGGATAACTTTCCTGAAGGCTGTGAAACTCTGTTTGAAGTCCTTCGTCACCACGAGATCTTCTATGCCCTAACTGCGCATGTTGAAGTACCAGAAATATACCTCACCTAGTTTCTACTCAGTGCATACCCCTGCACTCTAGTTGGCTGTGGTCAAAGCATTGTCGGGTATGTGACAGATGCAAAAGCAGAGAAAATGGTCCCTCTGGAGACGAACGTCTCGGACCTTCGTACTATTCTTAAACTCACTGAAAGATCATCTTATGATGTGGCTCCAGACGATGATGATTTGGTTGAGTTCCTTCACTATCTTTCCTACACACGTGATGCAAACACTACTCTGACAAAACGAGGAGACTTCAAGAGGAAAGGTCTTCCACCCCTGTGGAACATGTTGTTCTCAATCCTGAATACCTGCTTGAATGGCAAGGTTGGTAGCCCCAGTCAGACGTCCATTATGTATGGAATTTACTTCACCTCAACCTAGACTTTGCTAAGTTAATCTTTGAAGATATTGTGAGGCTCATCCAGAAGAAAGTCTCCACTCACCAGGCTGCTAAGAAGACCTCTTCGAAAAAGAAACAGCAGGATGATGGGCATCCATCCAACCTTGTGCTCCAAAGGTTCTTTGGGCTGGTTTTTATTGACACTTTGAAAGAAAAGCTCCCATTCCAAGGTCTGAAGATGGCTAAAGTCTACCCAATAACTGGATTCAAACCAACAGTCCACATCAAAGGCTACAAACAAATACGGCCTCTGTTGAAGGCTATGATTTCTCTTCTTCGAGAACCAGATAGAGAGGCGTACGTTCGTGGGAAGAGGACACCAGAGCGGTGCCTCAAACCCCCACGCATAAGCAAACCAATAGGTGAGAGTAGGCCTAAGAAAAATCAAAGAGGGCAGAGGGAGTAAAGAAGGTACGAGAGATGAGTAAGGAGGTGGACATAGAATTAGATAGAAGTCCCCCACCGAAGGCTCCTAAGAAGAAGAGAACCCCCAAGGTTTGTGTTCCAGAAGATCCTCCACAGAGGTCACCAGTTGTTGAAAAAGAAGCACCACAGAACCCTCCTTCTTAGAAGCTTAAACGAATTCGTCGTCTGGCAGAAGTTGATACGAAGAGCAACCTTTATCCAAGAAACCCAAGAGAAAACCCACAGAACCTAAACCAACAGAACCCAATCCTTTTGCACCAACTCATTCTGACAGTTTCCATACTGCAGAACCTCCCACTACACAAGTCTCTGAGCGTGTAGATGATAACATCTTCTTCGACCCTGTAAATGTTCTACCAGATGTGGATGAAATCACTCTCTCCCTTGAAGCAAACCTCAAACCTAGAAGAAAGAAAAATCCATCTTCTCCTCCACCAACCAAAACCAAAACCCCTGAGAAGCAACTTTCTCCAATCAAGGAACCAACTCCACAAACCGCAGAACCTCGACTAAACGCAGCCTCTCTAGATGATATTCCAGATGATCTTTTTTCAGAACCCAACCCTGAGAACTGGGACTTCTAGGGTAACAACATCGATATTGGTACAGAGGTTCTGCTGACTGATGATGATCTACCTCATCCCGAAGATGATCGGAGTGATAAGGGGGCGGGTACTTTAGGCGAAGAGGGAGATGATATTGGTGAAAAATATGCCATTGGCACACAACCTTCCCTACCTCCCAGTGCATCCTACAAGTCTGGCGCTCATGTTCTAGCTGAGCAAGCCATTGAAACAGGCTCGTGAAAGCCGATCCCAACCCAGCCTAGCCGCACAGAGGGTCTCATTTCCACCTCTGCTGCATCTTCTAACCGAGAAGCCCCACATACTCCATCATCCTTCCAAAAGGATGACGTTTTAAGTAAAATGACCCCATTGCTCATGGGTCCACCACCACCTCACGAGGGTGCATGTGTTGACCCTTCTTCATAGACTGACCAACCCCACACCCTTCCTAAGGGGGTAGTAGAGGCACACGAGTTCTTTGGCCTAGAACGCCAGAGTTCTCCACTTAGTACCTCGCCGCAGTAGGGCTTAAGACCTCCTGTGGTTGAAACTGACAGAACACGGATAGGCATCACCTCTGATGATGACCAAGGATTTCATGGAAGTCCCCGAGAGACCAACCTCAATGTCGTCTCTGAGGGCGCCTTCCAGTCCAAGGCTACTGGAGGACCATGTGTTGATCCTCCAGGTTACGAAGGAGGACTTTAATTCCTTCGTGACATCAATCTTTCACAAACTGGATGAGTTAAAAAGCTCAACCAGTGGAGTTCCAGCATCTTCTACACCACAGAAACAATCTTCAGATGCTCTGCAGCAGCATGCAGACTTACTATCTACTTAATCCGAGGCTATTGCCAAATTGTCCTCTGCGATCTCTGATTTCTCTACCAGTTTCCAAAAGACCACAATCGACACTCTGCAGAAGCATTCAGAAACTCTGGATACTCACTCAGAGGGTCTATCTCGGTTGACCTCTGCAGTGAGTGATCTCAAGACGTCTCTCCCACAAATCATCTTCGAAGCCCTTAACTCTGTGAAAATCGAGCCCTCCTTCTTCAATGCCTTGAAGATTGAACTTGCAGAGGTTGGACAGCAGTTTGCAGCTGATTTGGAGGGTGCCACCTTTGTTGATTTTTCACTATTTTAAGAACGAAATCACAGAGATGGTCAACTCTGCCATAACCCTTGGATCCTTCCCTTCTGAAGGTCCCCCCCACGCTCTAGCTAACCGTGGGGATCTGGTGAAATTGATTACGCTCCTAAGCAAGAAAGTAAACCGCATCGCTTCTGAACACCTTGAGCTCCACAAGAAAGCATACAACTTCCACCAAAGCACCATGGACAAACTATACGAGAAAACCAAAAATCTTCATGGTGTAATCTCTTATGGTGTCGAGAAAGCTGTGGAGAACGTGCTCCAACGTCAATTCAAGCCCTTCTAGAAGCTCACCAAGACTTTGACGAAGAGGATCAAGGTTCTGCAGAGCTCGTGTGCTACAGAGGCAAAGAAGCCCGTCCAGGATGACAAGGATGATAAAGATCCTGATCATCCTGAGGGGGAGATCAAACAGAGGGATTCTGTCAAGCCCAAGTCTCCGGTCAAAGGGGTAGTCATCTAAGAACATGTGGTCACTGCTTCTACTCAGAAGTCCATGCCTGCAAAAGGCAAGGGAAAAGAGAAAGTTGCAGAGGCTCCGCTGACAGAAGAAGAGTTGGTTGCCCAAGCGTTGAAAAGATCAAAAGAGACTTATGCCAGAGAGGAGATGATACATGCTACGGCAGGGGTGGCACAAACTGGTGAAAAATCCTCTTAACCTACAGAGTCTATGGGGACTTTTGACACCTTGCTTGGGAATATTAAGCCTATTCTCACAGGGGTCAAAGTTAACCTATTCTTAAAGATGACCCAGTTCATTCTGCGCAGTTTCCAGAGATACTCCGTACAGAGGACCCAA
>JARYMX010000669.1:0-7500 GCA_030169165.1 Centaurea solstitialis | reverse complement strand
AAAATATTTTTCATATTCACCCCCCTATCCTATCAATCTTTTTCAACACAATCCCTTAACCATATAACTAAAATCCCAAAGAACCAATTTAACCTTATAATTATAAAATGAATAAATAAATTAATTCCACATCTAATTAAACTTTTCACCACGTCAAATAAATATTACAAACTTCTTTAAAAAATACCTATTTTGCCCTCCCACACTATACCCTTTCTACATCCACGTTAATCCTACTATTATATTGTATCAAATCTTTTAAATTATCAAATTCACATTACCACCACCTAATAACCTACTATTTTATATCCAATTTCCTTAAATCAAACAAACATACAAATCACATTTGAGTAAACTTTACAAAATATCAAATCCTTTACCTAGCATAGTTAATATTACTAATATTTCCATGTCAATAACCTCCATATTTTTAAAACTATATCTTTCAAATTAAACTATACTAAACTAAAAGTATAATTAATTTATAAAAACAATAAAAATAATTCAATTGACTAAATAATTTTTTCGCACTGCCTTTCCTCATATTAAATAAAAAACCCCATAAGTCTTCATTTCGTACCAGTACATGAGATAGTTCTGCTTTTCTTTTCCTCTTTAAAATACTACTAGGGGCAACTTCGTCCTCACACCGCTCGGGAATCGCTTCTCTACTTAACTCTCTTTTTCTAGGACATTTCCTTTTATTCATCCTCAAACATTTCTCGGAATTCAAAAAATGTAAAATTCACATTGTTCAACGATATTATTATCATTTTTATAAATTCTTCCGTAATTTATACTGAACGTGCTCGCTGGGATTCCACGGTTCCTGTATTTTAGGGGAACTGTTGGCATCTTAAGCTTTCGGCCCCTTTATCAAACTGCATTATAAATGACTTATCTTTTTCCATTTTTATGTCCTGCTTATAAAAAAAGTAAATAACAATCCTTCGTGTTCTTAAAAAATTCAATAATTTATTTTTACTTTATTCCATATCCAGCATCCAACTGAAGCGCGCTGTAAAAGTCCTAAAAGACTTTATCTTAAATTCATCACAAGATCCCTATTCTTTTCCCTTTAACTATAATTAACCTAACAATCACATATACACTCATAATCGTGTCTTTCCGTCACTACATAAAATCGTATGCTAACTCTCATGTCATTAAAAGCCAGCTTTATGTGAGAAGTTTTTCAACTTTAACAAAATATTTTACTATAATTCTTATATAAGAAACCAAATTTCAAATCAAAATCGTCTGTTTCAACACTAACACTTTTTGGGTTTATTTTATGCTAGTTTGGTCCCTAACGTTATTAAAAAATTAACTCAGTTTGAAATAAAAAAAATGACCAGCCAAATATTCACCTAATCGTAGTCACTACCCCTCTATATCATCTTATCACAAACACTTATCTCCAATTAATTGTTGTTTTTCTATTAACCAATTATAGTTCACTACATCCTTTAATAAATTGTCAAAACTTCTTCACTAACAATATTAATCAATATAAATTTATTCAATAAGCTAACTGAATGCTAACTTAACTCTTTTTTCCCCACCTAAGTTTCCTCTGGTTCGCTAATAAATGAAACAAAATAAATTTTATCAGTTCTCACAATCACCCATATCACTTATCAAATTTAGTTCTTCTTATAATTGTGCATCACAACCTAACTAGCTGCTTGCTTTTTCTACACACTCGTTGATAGAAAATGTCCCATTACTCTATGTTTTTTAAGCTGTTGCCTAATAGTTTAGCCCTCTTCCGTATCGTATAGGTGTATTACTCTTAACTTCTCTCTATCCAACTTATTTTTCAACCTTCAAAACATTTAAATTCTTCCATCTTACTCCTTCTACTTTTTCTAATTATACAACTCCTTTCTATGATCAACTAAATTCAAACTCCAAAATCAAAAACCCGTACAAAAATCAAAATTTTATTCATTAAAATTATTAATTTACAAACTATTTTTACCATTCAACTCTAAATGTGTAAATACCCCCCTTATAAGCTCCACTTTTTGTCAGTTATTTCCTTTTAAAAATTTCTCTAATTGTGATATTTTTACTTATTTCTAAAATCAAACAACTAACTCGATGCTATCTTTTAATCTGTTTCGCAACTTATATTTAACACTTGTCATAATAACATAAAAAATAAAACTCAATAACCATTTTGACTCTCGATTAGATTTACTCTATATTCCTACAAACTTTAAAATCTCTAATAATATAGTAACTCTCTGAATTCCTTTCATAACCCACTTATCTTATACTTTCCTCATAAAGTCCACTCCCCCATTATTTCTCTAATACTCCTTTAACATTTTTTTATTAATTTTTCTCCTAATCTTCTCAAGTATATATCCACTTAATCCTGTAATTTTAAGATTAAAACATAATTAATTTCAAATCAAACATTATTAGCAATAATCCTATAAAACTATTATCATCTCACTAATTAATCTTTAATTTATAAATAGATTAACTTATGTATCCTCCAATTTTACCTTCTCAAAATTCAAAATAAAAATTCTTATTTTTAAAAATAAAATAATAAAAACACATAAAATTTTCCTCATATCTCATTTTCATTACAAACAATAAATTAAATTATAAATTTTTAGAATAATATTTCAATATACCTCAAATTCATTTATTAACAACTTCCATTACGATTTTTCTCAAAACTTAAAAGGTTAAGTATTATAAATTAGACTTTTTTCATCATAATAAACAATTCATTTACTTTCTTACAATATACACCTTTATTCTATTTCTATAAATACAAACCAAAAAATTACATAGATACATTAACCCTCAAATAATATACTTAAAACATATTCCAATTAATTATATTTCTCACATCACTCATAACACCATCCAACACTAATTATAAAACTAACACAATCCAAAAATCTTATTAATCTAATCAACAAACATAATATTATAATACTTTCAAACACAAAATAATTCAAAATCAAAACTATACATCAATCACTACACCCTTTCCAAATACCATTTAAATAAATCACTCCTCATCTTATAAACAATATTATACATAATACAATTTAAATATTTCTTTTTACTTTATCAAATCAACAACTCTTTTCTCAAATACTACATCATCTATTCTAACGACTATTACTTCAAAATATTAAAATATAACATACATTACTCTTAAAAAATATTCAACTTAAAAATACATATAAAATCAAATCTTTCCCCTTCTTCTAAACCTCCCATTAATTACATATCATCATCTATTATTATTAACAACCACTAATTTTAAATTAATCTTTATACTCACATTCACTTTAAATCAATCTACTATCACTCTAAAAATTATAATCTCCTCATATTTTTAACATTTTAATATTTTTAAAATTTAATTATATTTTATTACTATCTCTTTAAACACTTCTACAATATTCTTATATTATTAATAATTATAATCTTTATATACTTCTATATACTCACATATATAAAATTATAATTTCCTTATTTTTCACTTCTCTAAACTACACTTTTTCCAACTAAAAATCTTCTTCTTTCATTAATCATATTATAAATCATATATTACCTTACTTTTTTCATTCCTATTTTTTCTCTATCTTGATTATTACATTTTTCCATATATTTATTAATTTTTTAATAATTAAATATTTTTACCAACTATTACCATTTATTTTATCTAATCTTTCCCTATCTTCAAATCCCTAACCCTATATAATACACAATATTTATTTCTATCATTTTTATTTTTATTATTATTTTTATCTATTTTTTATCATTTTTTCTTATCTCAATTTGTTCCCACTATTTATAATAATATATTCTATCTATTATATATTAAATTTTTTTAATTTAGTAATTCAATTAAATCAATTTACAATTCAAAAACCTTTAAAATCATATAATTCACTTTATTACCTCTTTATTTCAACTATTTAACTATATTTTCTCAAAAAAAAATTTAATTATATTCATATCTTTCTCATCATTATCCAATAATTTTATTATTAATACCAATAAATATTATATACATCTATAATAATAATAATTTAACTTAATACCTACATAACTATTTAAAATCAATATTATCTTTTTATATTTAAAATTTAATTACATAATTATTTATAACATCAACAAAAAACCCAAAAAACAAAACACAAAACCAATATCCAAACAAAACCAAAAAACATAACAACCCAAAACATAAACAAAACAACCACCAACCAAAAAAACACAAAACACACAAAAACAAACAAAAACAAAAAAAAAAAACCAAAAAAAAAAAAAACACAAACAAAAACAACAAACAAAAACAACAAACAACAACCAAAAACAAAACACACAACAAAAAACAAAAAACAAAAACACAAAACAAAAACAACAAAAAAAAAAAAACCACACCAAAAAAAAAAAAAACAAACAAAAAACAAACAAACAAAAAAAACAACAAAAAAAAAAAAACCAAACAAACAACAAAAAAAACAAACAAAAACAACAAAAACAAAAAACAAAAACAAAAAAAAAAAAAAAACAAAACAAAAACCAACACAAAAACAAACAAAAAAAAACAAACAAAAAAAACCAAACAAAAAAAAAACAACAAAAACAAAAAAAAAAACAAACAAAAAAAACAAAACAAAAAACAAAA
Source organism: Centaurea solstitialis (assembly GCA_030169165.1). Classification (NCBI taxonomy): domain Eukaryota; kingdom Viridiplantae; phylum Streptophyta; class Magnoliopsida; order Asterales; family Asteraceae; genus Centaurea; species Centaurea solstitialis. Next base: position 2,828 of record JARYMX010000669.1, on the reverse strand, counting down.
AACAACACAAACAAACAAAACACAAAAAACACAAAAAACACAAACAACCAAAAAAAACAAACAACAAACAAACAAAAAAAAAAAAAACAAAAAAAAACAAAAAAAACCAAAAAACAAACAAAACACAACAAAACAACAACCAAAAACAAAAACAAAAAAAAACAACAAAAACACAAAACAAACACAAAAAAAAAACAACAAAAAAACAAAAAACAACAAAAAAAACCAAAAAAACAAAACAACACAAAAACAACAAAAACAACAAAACAAAAAAACAACAAAAAAAAAAAAAAACACCAACAAACCAACAAACAACACAAACACAAACCCAAAAAACCCCACACAAACAAAAAAACAAAAACCAACAAAACCAACCCCAAAACCAAAAAACCCCAAAACCACAAACAACCCCAAAAAAACACCACAAACAAAAACAACAACAACCAAACACACAACCCAAAAAAAACAACAAAAAAAACACACAAAACAAAAAAACCAACACAACCAACACACCCCAACAAAAAAACCACCACACACAACCAAACACCAAAACCCCCAAAAACCAAACAAAAAACAAAACAAAAACCCCACACCACACCAACACACAAACAACAACACCAAAACCCACACCAAAAACACCAAAAACAACCAAAACAACACCCAAACCACAACCCCAAAAAAACCACAAAAAAAAACAAACAACAAACCCACAAAACCCCAACACACAACCAACCAACAACAACAAACACAAAAAACCAACACCACAAACCACCAACCCAAAACACCCACCCCAAAACCAAACACCAACAACAACAACAACCCCACCAACCCACCAAAAACAACACACACAACCACACCAACACAACCCACAACCACCAAAACAAACAACACAACACCAACCACAACAAACACAAACCACCCAACACAACAAAACACACAAACCCCCCACAACACCACCAAACCAAAACCACCCACAACCACCAAAACCAACCACAAACAACAACCAAACAAAACAACCACACCAACAACAAAACCACACACAAACAACCAAACAAACCCCAACCCCACCAAAACAAAACCAAACCAAAACCCACACAACAAAACACCAAAACAAAAACCCAAACCACACAAACCACCACCAAAAAACACCCCCAACACAACCACAACCACCAACCCCCAAAAAAACACACAAAACCAAACCCAACCACCCCAAACAAACACAACACACCAAAACACACCAAACACAAACAACACACACAAACCCCACACACAAACAAAAAACACAAAACACAAAAACACACAAACCAAAAAACAACACAAAAAACACAACAAAACACCACAAAAAAACCCAACACAAACACCCAACAACCCAAACCAACACACCAAAAACAAACACCAAAACAACAACAACAACAAACAACCCCACACACACACCACAACAACACACAAAACCACCAACACAAAACAACACACCCAACACCCACAACACCAACAAAACAACACAACAACAAACCACCAAACAAAACAACCACAAACCACACCATCCAACCAACAACAAAAACAACCCCAACAAAACACACAAACAACACAACCACCAACACCAACAACACAACACAACAAAAAAACAACCCACAAAACCACACCAACAACCCAACAACCACACCAAACAACCACCCAAACAAACAACCAACAAACAACAAAAACAACAACCAACAAAAACACAAAAACCACAAACACCCCACAAAACACAAACCACCACAACACAACAACCAACCAAAACCACACAAACAACAACCAACAAACCCAAAACAACACAAACCAACAACACAACAAAAACACACCACCCAACCACACACACCAACCCACAAAAACCAAACAACAACCAAACACACCCACAACACACCACAAACAACCCCCACCAACACCCAACAACCCACAACCCACACCAACAAAAACACCAAAAAACCACAACCACAACCCCCACAAACCACCCAACCCCACCCCAACCACACCCACACACCCACCCCAACACACCCAAAAACCAACCCCACCCAACAACCAACCCCACCCACAACACCACAAAACACACACCAAACCCACCCACAACCACCCCCCACAACACCCCCCCCCACAACCCCACCACACAACAACCCCCACCAACCCCCACACCAAAAACAAACACCCCACCCCCACACCCACCCACCAACCCACCAACACCACCCCCCACCCACCCCACACCCCCCACCCACACACCCCCACAACCAACCACAACCCACCACAAACACAACCCCCAACCACCACCAACACCCAAACCCACCACAACACACCACCCCCAACCACACACCACCAACACAAAACACACACAACAACCCAACACAACACCAACACCCCCACCCCAACACCCACCCCCACCCCCCAACCCACCCCCCCCCCCCCCCCCCCCCCACCCCCAACCCCAACCCCCCCAACCCCCCCCCCCCCCCCCCCCCCCCCCCCCCCCCCCCCCCCCCCCACCCCACCCCCCCCCCCCCCCCCACCCACCCCCCCCCCCACCCCCCCCCCCCCCCCACCCCCCCCCCCCCCACAACCCCCCCACCCCCCCCCCCACCCCCCCCACCCCCCACCCACCCCCCCCCCCCCCCCCCCCCCCCCCCCCCCCCCCCCCCCCCCCCCCCCCCACCCCCCCCCCCCCCCCCCCCCCCCCCCCCCCCCCCCCCCCCCCCCCCCCCCCCCCCCCCCCCCCCCCCACCCCCCCCCCCCCCCCCCCCCCCCCCCCCCCCCCCCCCCCCCCCCCCCCCCCCCCCCCCCCCCCCCCCCCCCCCCCCCCC